>PVIJ01002139.1:82339-170601 GCA_004024925.1 Scalopus aquaticus | reverse complement strand
CTTCCTCCCCCCCTCCCCCCCCACTGATTGTCCCTCTCCCACCCGGCCTCCCTATAGTCCTGTTATAAGTGAAACCATTCGATATTTTTCTCTTTCTTTCTGGCTTATTTCACTGAGTATGATCCCCTCTAATTCCATCCATGTCGATGCAAATTGCATGTGTTTATCTTCTTTCCATGCTGAATAGTATTCCATTGTGATTTACACTGGTTTTAGCTTGGCTTGGCTTTCAGCTCCTGATTGGGTTGAGGTCTGCTCTACATGCTTCTGCTCTACCTTCGTCCAGCGGTTGCCCGAGGCACACAAGAGCAGTACACCTATGCAAGCATATTTCATGTCTGTGCTTGGAGTCACACCTACTAACATTACATTGGCCAAGGAAGCAACATCGCCAAGCCCAAAGTTAAGTGGCTATAACCCCACCCATTGTGAGGCCAAAGTAAGTCACAGAACGGGGAATGGTTATGGAGAAGGTGGAAGAGAGTGATTATTGGCTGGTTAATAGCATAAGCAATCACAGTATCCTATTTATGTGTAGGGCAAGAATGTAGTATGTGTCTACTTGTATTATTTTAGTTCTATGAAAGCATAGGGATTAGTACCTTGGTATTTTGCATTGTGAATCTTTATTGAAAGTTGCATAGGAGTTGGAGACAGAAGACAAATCCTGCGTGGGATTTCCTGAGAGGATGATCTGTAGAGAAACAATTTAATCACCCTGAACCATAGGGTGGTTAGAAAGGCAGACACTTCTTCCCCTAGACTCCCAGTATTTCCATGAAGATAGAGTGAAATAATAATGGTGGAAATACTCTGAAAACAATCAAGTGTTGTTCTAATTTTGGGGTTTTGTTTCAATTAGCAACACACACACACACACACACACACACACACACACACACACACACACACACACACACACCCTTCAGGGATTTCCTCTAGAATCTCAGTTTAGCTCACCCAAGAAGACTTTAAGTATCAAAATGATCAGATTTTATTCCAGACCAATTCAATAAGAATTGTGGGGTTGGCGATAAAGGACTGATAACAAAAATATACAAAGAGCTCACACAACTTAACAAAAACAAAGTCAACAACCCAGTCAAAAAATGGGCATAAGAGCTGAAAAGACACTTCTCCAAAGAAGAAAAGCAAATGGCCAACAGGTATATGAAAAAATGCTCAACATTACTTATAATCAGGGAAATGCAAATTAAAACCACAATGAGATACCACCTCATGCCAGTGAGAATGGCACACATTAAAAAAACAGGTAACAACAAATGTTGGCGAGGATGTGGAGAAAAAGGAACTCTCCTACATTGCTGGTGGGAATGCAAATTGATCCAACCACTATGGAAAGCTCTGTGGTGTTTCCTCAGACTACTAGAAATGGAGCTTCCATATGACCCGGCAATACCACTTCTGGTGCTAAAAATGGAGCTTCCATACGACCCAGCAATACCACTTTTGGGAATTTACCCAAAGGACACAAAAACACTAATCCAAAAGGATACATGCACCTGTATGTTCATTGCGGCACTGTTCACAATAGCAAAGGTATGGAAGCAACCCAGATGTCCAAAAATAGATGATGGGATCAAGAAGATGTGGTACATATACACAATGGAATACTATTCAGCATTCAAAAAAGACAAACACATGCAATTCGCAGCAACATGGATGGAACTAGAAGGGATCATGATCAGTGAAATAAGCCAGACAGAAAGAGAAAAGTATCGAATGGTTTCACTTATAACAGGAATATAGGGGAGCATATAAGAATAAGGGGAGCCAAATAAGAATGCGACATTCAGCAGGGGAGGAAAGGAGGGTAAGGGCTCAAGGGGGGAAGAGGGGAGCACGGGGGACTATGGTGATGGCTCCATGGGTGAACAGGTGGTTGGTAACCTCTGGGGAACACACAATAATGTAAGATATGAATGACAAAAGTAAATAAATAAAATATATATTAAAAATATATTAAACAAAAAAAAGAATTGTGGGGTGGGGTTCAGGCATCAGCATCTTCCAGACCTCAGCTCCTCCCCTGCTCTCCCCCACCACTAGCACCCTAATGATTCCCATGCACAGCCAGGCTGAGGACCACTGTGCTCAGAGCTTCCTCACGCAGGTCAGGCCAACGTGACAGGCAGGAGCACAGGACTTTGGATTTAGACTCATCTGGGTGTGAGTCCTGACTGTGCTGCCTACTGGTGGATTCTGTATCTCAATCTTTCAACTATAAATGGAAACCACAGCATTTTATGAGGCTGTAACAAAGATGAAATAACAAATATGATCTGATGGGCATGTGCTGAGTGTTCCAAAATGATAACTATAGCTAGTAAAACAGGACTCCTCTGAGCACTCATTCTATTCAATTAGTGTCCCCTTTGGCACCCCTCTACTCTCTACCATATCACCTGATTTCATTTCTAATGTGGCTTGTAGAGAGGAGCTGAAACCACTTTGGTTTGTTTACTGTAACAAAGGTATATCATGACAGGGGTACTGTCTTGATTTCCTATGTTCTTAATACCTAGAACAGTGCCTGGCATATAGTAGGTCTTCAATATACTTGATTGAATGATTGATTACATAAATGTTACCCACATTTGAAAAGTCTGAACTTAATAGTCTCCCTTCCCGTACAACTGAGAGATTTTACCTATTGACTTCCCTTTAAAAGAGATGACTGATTGCTACTGTGGAAAAAAACTTCTACAAACTCATGGTGATTGGCATGGCATAGCTGTGAAGGGAGTTCTGGAAGAGGGCTGTCTCTGAGAGTCCTTGCTAGAGGCTGTAGAGAGCACACCTGCTTTTCCTTTTCTCCTTGATTGACTGCAGACATGGTGCTTAGGAAGCCTCCCTTCCCCCACAAGTGAACTCTATCCCAGGTCACTGGGAGGTGAGAAGCAGGCATTGTTTTCTCTCCCACCCTTCCTATCTTCCACCTGTCCCCTCAGGAGCCTGCTTATATCAAACATTCACTCACCTTTTGTTAACCCTTGGGGTTTCCAGAGCAAACAAGCCTCTTACAGAGGAAGAAAAGCTTCCAGGCGGTTTATGTGAATACTTAAATGCAAAGCTCACAGGTTTGTGCTAGTTGGTAAACTCAGGAGGATTTTTTTAACAGCGGATTTAACCCAAAAAAAGAGGGTGAATAGTCACACTTCAAAGGTGGCTTCCATCAGGTCCTAAGACTAGACAGTAGACTCTACACTTGGCTATGAGTGAAACTCTAAAGCAGCCTTTTCAGAATTTATCTCGAGGAGTACAACCCGTTCAGTTTACAAACAGGCTCACAGAGTTTAAACCACATGTGCAAACGATCCTAGTTGGTTGCTGTGGACCCAAAACTAGACTCTTAGTCTCAACTCCAATTCACTCAAGTGTCTATGTACCCACATCTGTCCTCATTTACTAAAAGAGAGCAGAGAGAAAAAGAGAGTTTGGCTTCTTGACTGAAACAGAGACTAAAAGGCTTGGACCTTCTAAAAGGTTAAGTCAAAAAGAAGGGGAAAAAAACAACAACAGATTTTGAGCAAAGGAAACTGCTTAGATCTGAGTGAGTGACCTGTGAAGTGAATTTCTGGCCAACCCAAGCACCAGAGAATTTCCCCCCTTCTCTAACGAATACTCTAGGTTGCCTGGGAAAACAAAGCTTATTGTTGTTATTTGTTTTGCTGTTGCCTAAAGCCATACTTGGGTATGGAAAATTTGTACTTGTCAAAAATCCAATAGAACCTTTAATATTTCATTTGAGTGAATCTCTAGGATGGCTGGGGCTCCAAAGAGTGTGATAAAGATATTGTGAGCTAAACCAGGAAAATATTCACTGTCTGTGTTTTACTTTCTTTACCTCACATTTCACACCTATACTTGCTGGTTTATCAGCCCAGTAATTTCCTCTGGAAAAGAAAATGTCTACCTTTGTTACCCATGCATTATTTAGCATGAGGTAGTTGTTTAGTTCAGTGCATTTACAAAAGGCTCTAGAATCATCTCCGTTATTTTTTACTTTACCAAGTGACTTTTGGGAACAGTGGAACTGCAGTCACACAACAATCTGTTATCCTAATCAACAAAGAAATTCAAGCTGACTAAACCTGTATGTAGTAACAAGTTCCACTGATCCATGTTATCTGGAGTATATCAGAAAGGGGGATTTTCTTGGCAAGTTGTTATTATTCCTGGAGGAAAATAATTCCATAATTCCTCTGATTCTTGGAAAATACAAATAACCAAAACTGATGCAAGAAAAGCAGTATACCAAAATGAAGTAATGAATAAATTCAAAATGCTATCAAAGAATTTCTTTTGAAATATGTTAGCCCAGGTTGTTAGTCCAAATGATTTTTTCCCAAATTTTTAATAAAAGTTCAAATTACATATAAATATTCTAAAATAAGAGAAGAAACAATTGCAATTGATTTATCCTGCTATCAAAACCTGACAAAATGACATAAAAAGACAGTCACAGATTAATCTCACTCATGAATAGAGGGAAGTAGTGGTTCTAAATAAAACTCTAGTAAATTGATTCTAGTAGTGTATTAAAGAATAATACACCATGAACAAAAAGAGCCTATTAAACAAATTTTGAAATGTTTTAATATAGTAAATTAACAAATATAATATGTCAAAGAAGATAAATAATATCATTCGTATTTCCTACAGATTCTGAAAAGCTAGAATTGAATAGTTGTTAATTCACAGGTTCCAAAGAATAGAGGACATTTTCTTTAATTTGATATGGAAAAATCTAACTTACCAAGAGACAAAGCCATTTGTGAGGGTAAAATGAGAGATATTTTTTTTAAAGTCAGAACAAAGGTGGAGGTTTACTGGCACTATTGATATTTAATATTGTCCTAGAAACTATAACAAATGAAACTTGAGATAAAGAATGAGTGTACTTACTGGAAAGGAACATAAAATGTATCATTATAGGCAGATTACAGAAATTTCTACCAAGAACAAACAAGTTTAAAATGTACATTTAAAATAGTGACATATAGAATAGAACAAATAGAATAAAATGACATTTAGAATGGTTCAATATCCAAAAATCAATTAATATAACTCACCACATCAACAAAAGAAAGATAAAAATTATGTCATCATTATCAACACATGCAGAGAAAGCATTTGACGAGATCCAACATCCGTTCATGATATATTCTGTCAACAATGAGGGCAGAAGGAATATATATAAACATGATAAAGACCATATATGATAAACTCATAACTAACATCATATTCATTGGTGAAAAACTGAAAATCTTTTGCTCAGGATGAAGTACAAGTTAAGGATGTATACTCTCACTACTACCATTCAATACAGTATTAGAAGTCCTAGCTAGAGCAATTAGGCAAGAGAAATAAAATTGGAAAAGAAGTACAGTTTCTTCAGACAACATGATAATACACATAGAAAATCCTAAAGATTTTACTAAAAAAAAGTATTAGAAACTAAACCAGTACAGTGAAGCGAGAGACTATAACATCAATATACAAAAGTCAGTTGCATTCCTATATGCAAGCAATGAACTAGAAGGGAAAGAAATCAAGAAAACAATCCCATTTATAACAGCAGCCAAAAGAACCAAGTACCTAAAATTAATTTAACAAAGGAGGTGAAAGACCTATACAATAATACATTATTAAAAGTATTATACATTATTAAAAGAAGTAAAAAGAAGACACAAGGAAATGGAAAAATATTTCAAGCTCATGGGGTGGAAGAATTAACATTGTTAAAATGGTAGTTCTACCCAAAACAATATACAGATTTAATGCAATCCTATCAAACTTTCAATGGCATTCTTCAAAAAAAAAGAACAACATTACTGAAATTTGCATGGAACCACAAAAGACTGAATAGCTAAAGCAATTCTGATAATAAAAAAGAATGGAGATATTATACTCCCAGATGCCAAAGCATTCTACAAAACTATAGTAATCAAAACCAGTGTGTTATTGGAATGAAAACAGACACACATAAATGGAATAGAATTGAGAGTTGAAAAATAAACCCACACTTACATGGATAGTTAACCTTTAACAAAGGAGCCAAGGACATACAATGGAGAAAGGGAGGTTTATTTCACAAATAGTGCTGGCAATTTTGGACAGCCCCATGTAAAAGAATGAAACTAGCCACTATCTTACACCATACACAACAATTAATTTGAAATGAGCAAAGACTTGGATATAATACCTGGTATCATAAAACATATAGAAGGAAAGAGAGGCAAAACTTTTCTTCATGAATAGTATGGTGTGATAATTTATATTCATAGAGATGTGAACCTATACTCTTTAAAACATTGACAGTTTCTTAAATCAATGTTACCTCAAGTCAATGCTACCTTAAGTCAATGTTACCTCAATAAATATAAACAAACAAACAAAAAACCCAGCTACAATCTGTGTATGTAGTTATCACGGTGCGAGAATTGGAGATATTCTGAGAATAAATATTCTGTAACCAATAAAATTCCATAATCAAGTAAAACTCATTTAAAAATCAAAATCAAAAAATAATCAAATGCATATTTTTCAGCAGTTACAAGATGAATAGATAAAACTTAAGTCAATTTCTGATTAGCGGATATGTACTGAGGCACTATAATCCAAGCTCAAGTGGCTAGCTATCCCTAAAATGTTCAAATTCAATTTCTTTTTTTTAAAAATATATATTTATTATTTGTATCTTTTACATTATTATTAGTATCTTTTACATTTGCATCTTTTACTTTATTATTTGTATCTTTTATTTGTCAATTTCAATGAAGAAACATGAGATGGAGATGGCTGAAATATTTGAAATGATGAAGTTAGTGTTTCTTTGTGTTGTTGTCCTTAAGCAGTTGTCCTTTCAGGGAGGGAGAGCTCTGCACCAGCATTACCTAAGTTCTAAAACACAGAAATAAATCTCTTCCTATAAACCCACTTGGATTGAAAAAACATTTGGACTGAAAAGGACGTGGAAGAACTTAAGAAGGAAAGAAGATGAGGAAGAGCCAAGACCCCCTAATTTCTATGCTTCATTAACGGACTAATTGATAGAGAGTGTTCATAACATAACTAGGCTGATGTAAACTATATTTATAATTGTATTTTTGCAGTTGTACATATTAGATATTTGTTAGTAAAATTTATCTTGTGCATTTTATAATGTAGATTCAGCTCTTTTCATTTATTTTACTCTATGAAACTTCCAGTCACCTGGTTTTCTTAACATCGTGATGCACTGTTTTTTTTCAACTTCTTTTGTCAGCTTTTCCTTCTCTTCCTGATCACTATTGTTCTTTTTCCTTATGTACACTCTTTTTAAAAAGTGAATTCACATCATTTCATGGCTTTGGATACCAGCCTATATCCTTTTGACTCTAATATGTATGTCTTGCTCAGTCATCCTGTGATTGCTTCTTAAACGTTCTGAACTGATATCTAGCAGATACTCAACTTTTAACCTATTAACACAGAATTGTTAATTCCTATCCCATCCAATCACTTCCCCTCCCCTTCTCCATTTCAATAAATGGACTTCTGGTTACCTAATTTTTCAGATAAAAAAATCTAAGAGTAATCCTTTATTTCTCTCTTTTCTCATGCTGACATCAGTAAATTCATTGACTCTGCCTCAGCTGTGACCCTTTCTCCTCCCTATCTGCACAGCTACAACTCTAACTTAGTTTCCACCATTTCTTACTCTAATAGGAAGAAAGTGCCAACTGGAACAACCCTCTTTTGCTAATTGTTCAGCATCTACCAAAGCTGAATATGTACATACCTTATGACCCAGCAGTTCAAATCCTGTAAGTATGTTTCAGAAATGCAAAAATACATTCACCAAAAGACACAAATGAGAATCTCATTATTTGGAACAGCCCCAAATTGGAAACTATCCCAATCCATTTACAGTAGAATGGATATGTTAATTTACGGCATAATTACAAAATTGTATACTATATTGCAATGAAAATGAGTGATTCACAACTACATGTAACAACATGGATAAATTCTATAAATATTAGGTCAAGCTAAGGAAAACTGACAGCAGTGAGAACACACAGTATGATTACATTTTTATAGAGTACAAAAATATGGAAAGTTAAGCTATGGTTTTAGAAGAAATCAAGATATTGTTGAGAAGTGTGTGAAGGGGAGGGGTAGGGTAACAGTAAGTGGTAAGAAAAATTCTGAGGCACCAGTGATGAGAGTTTCTTGATGTAGGTACTAATTACATGGGAATGTTCAGTTTCAAAAATTTATCTACTTAGATATTTGAGTGCATTTTCTGTATGTCTATTTCATGTCAATTAAAATTAAAAAAAATTTCCTAATGTAAGAGATAAAACTGCATGACTTTCAGAAAAAAAAACACAGGCATACATCTTTTATGATCTTAAATTAAGCAATACTTTCTTATATATGATACCAAAAGCAAAGGCAACAAGAAAAAAAAATACAGACTTCATTGAAACTTAAAATTTCTATGCTTCGAATTACACAATAGGTCAAAAGACAATCCACAGAATGGAAGAAAATATTTGCAGATCATATATCTGATCAGAGACTTGTATCAAGACTATACAATGGATTTACAGAACTCAACAGTAAAAATAAATAATCCAAATAAAAGGTGGGCAAATGATCTAAATAGCTCTTTCTTAAAGACTATATAGAAATGGCAAGCAAACACATAAAAGATGCCCAGCATGATTAGTCATTAGGGAATGAAAATCAGAACTGCAATGACCTACCATTTCACACCCCTAGAATCGTTATTTTAAAAAATTGCCTAAGAGTAAGTAATAAGTGTTACTAAAAATGAATAAATTGAAACACTGCTGGTGAGAATATAAAATGGTGTAGTCACTTGGGAACAGTTTGGCAATTCCTCAAAATGTTAAACATATGACTCAATGATATACTTAGAGAAATACACATTAAAGAATGAAAACATATGCCACATAGAATCTTGTGTGAAAATGTTTATAGCAGCATTATTCATAATAACCAAAATGCAAAGAACCCATATGTCCACCCCAATATGACTGGATAAAAAAATGTGGTATGTCCATGAAATGAAATATCATTCAGCCATAAAAAAGAATGAAGTACTGAAAGATGTTAGTGGGATGGTGAATCTTGAAAACATGATTCTAAGTGAAAGAAACCAGACACAAAAAGACAAATATTGTATGACTTCATTTACATAAAATAGAAAAATCCCAAGTAGCAAAATCCATTAAGATAGAAAATATATTAGTGGTTGCCAGGGTAAAGAAAAGATCATGGTAATGACCCTTAATGTGTACAGGATTTATTTTAGAGGGAAGAAAATGTTCTGAAATTAGACAGTGGTGATGGTTGTATAACTCTGTGAACTAAAGACAATTTAATTGTAGTGCAAAA
Source organism: Scalopus aquaticus (assembly GCA_004024925.1). Classification (NCBI taxonomy): domain Eukaryota; kingdom Metazoa; phylum Chordata; class Mammalia; order Eulipotyphla; family Talpidae; genus Scalopus; species Scalopus aquaticus. The sequence continues at coordinate 161,166 of PVIJ01002139.1, read as the reverse complement.
GGGTGAAATTTCTGGCATGTTAATTTTATTTCAACAAAGTTGTTACTTCAAAAATATTCTATGAGATGTGTTGCTTTGGTAAATAAATTAATAATTAAAACAGGAAAGAAAATACCCAGTGTTGACAAAGATGTTGTGAAAAAGCCATTCTTACATGTTGTTTCTTGGAGTTCTGAAGAGAATTTTTTATAATGTATTTAGGGCCTCTTATCTAGTATTTGTATATGATATTCTATGTAAATAATCAAGTGGTTAGACCTTTAATCCCACTTTTTGCCTATGTGCGTTCACTGAAAAGTTGGCAATAATTTGTGTGATTATTTTAATGGAAATTGGCAAAGAAATTCTGTTTATGGCTCTATGCTAGCACTCCATGCTATTATTAAGATCATATTGTCAAAGAATATTTAATGACTAGTAATGCTTATGATGTACATTAAGTGGAAAAAAAAACAGCATACAGAAGTTTCTGATTCTCATTTGTAAGAGAGAGATGGAAAAGGAAATTAATGCAAAGTATTTAAAGAAAATTCCTACTCACCACAGAATTATCAACGCATCTCTTAAAATGTGAAACTAAAAAACTGGCAAAAATTTCCAGCACTCTAGTCAGAGCAGATGCTGTTGTGTACTTGGTATTCCACTCACTATGCCTATGATTGGATTTCTTTTTTTTTTTTCAAGTTCATTCAATTCAGTTCAATTAAACAAATATTTACTGGGAGACCTTGTTCTAGGTGCCACAGCAAAAGTAAAGATAAATGCAGAAGTAGGTAAGATAGAGAGAAGCATTGACCACCAAGTCCAAGCGCAGTAGGAAAATGGATTCCTAGGTAAAGGTGAGGTGAGGGTATAGATGAGATTGAAGTGTGTGCATGATTGTTGTCAAAGAGGAAGAAAGGGAACATGGCTACTGCTCCAGTCATTTGGAACATTTCTGAATGATGGGGAGACTGTCATTATGGTCTGACCATTGCCAAAGAGATAAATGACTGGTTGGGCAGGACAGGTGAAGGCACCTTCAGAGTCTTGCACTTGGATGACAAAGTCATGGGATGAAGATAGGAAAACAAGGAGGAAGGCTGCACACCTGTACCTGACATGCAGTAGTTGTCTAATAAATACCTGCTGAATGAATTGTAAGATTAGAAAATGAGCGATAAGACTAGGGAGGAATTACAGATAGACCACACCTCTAGAGGGTGGTCTGTTGAGGGACAGTGATGTCCAAAGAGTCTCAAAGTGGCAATGAGCTAACATCTCCCAACCCTGTCCTCAGTCTGTGGGCTTAAGAGGGAGGAGAGACAGTTTTTCCACTGGAATGGTCTGTCTCGACATTAGTACAGTCAGTTAAGGTGAGGAAGTTGGGAAGAACTTTTGAGGAAAAACTGAAGTTGCAAGGTTGTCATGGGGCTCCAGGAAAGGACTTTGTTCCAGCATGATCCAGAGTAAAGACAGAGGTGAAAAACTGCAGAGCAAATTGAGAGGAGATGGGGAGAGATGGCGGGAGGGAGGGGACTGTAAAACCTCACAAGACAGAAGCAGAAGGGGGTACCTAAGCCTGGAAGAGGGGAGAGGGTCAAACAAGTACTGAAATCAGTCTTCACTTGTTTTGATCCACATCTTGAGAGCTTGTCTGGTTGGATGAGGTCTCTTAGCACCCCCATGGGGATTGAACGGGCATGGCCAATCATGACACCTTTTCTCTAAGAAGCTGGGTTGTACTTTGCTACACTAACTATTATAAAGGCATAGCTCACACTTGCAAAGTATTTACTCAGTACCTGGCACTTTTAAAAAACATGTTATGTAAGTTAATTCATTCAATCTTCTCAACAACTCCATGGGAGTGGATACTGTTAATCCAGATGAGATAACACAGACAGGCTCAGCAGCTGGCCACAAGGCTCTGCCTGGCAAAAGCGGACCTGTGGATCCAGCTCAGACATTCTGGGACGGACCAGAATCTCTGCTCCACTTTCTCCGCTACTCTGCCTCCCCAACGGTATGCAGACGGTTTTCTACCCTATGACAGTCTCTCATATATTAGCAAATCACTGGCTGGCTCCCACATGATGTAGAATGGTCTTTATCAACAGGTCATCTGGGAGAGGGTCTTTGGATGATCAGACTCTTTGGAAATTATAACTTGCACTATGTCTCTGTTAAGAACACACAGAGAATACACAGTATCACCTCACAGCCTTGAAAACTTGTTCAAAAAGAAACGTCCTTTAGTTTTGCTTCCCCTCACATTTCCTAAACTTACCTGTCCACAATTGTGTCTGAGACTTACTGTTTCATGAAAAATACTTTGGGTTTTGCAGATATGGAATCTATGCAAGAGCGAGGGAGCAAGCAGTCATTAAAGATGTCACCACGTAACAGCAATGAGATTCCTGAGACTGTTACAGGGTTTATTTGCTTGTCAGACAAAATTTGAATTGATTTACCTAGTAAGTGTTTCTGCCAATATTAGCTTAGATCAGGAAATCAGATGGTAATGGAGCAATGTTGGAGCCAAATGTCCTATCAAAAGCAAGGAAGGGGAGTTTAAAGCAATTTATTTTTTTCCTTTTATGAGACATGAAAAACAAAGAAATGAAAGTATAAAAACTTGAAACCTGCCAGAATAAGCCAAGTAAAATGCAAAGTGAGGCCCTGAGGCTGTGTTGGGAGTAGACACTGACTGTAATTCAACGAGGACAGTGTAGACCAGGGCTGGGAGGCATCGGGGATCTTTACGACCAGAGATATTTAACATTCAATTTTACTAGATTTACTTTCTGTTGTGGAAAATCCTTTTCTATAACTCAAACTTTCAGTAAAGTCTAATGAGGCACTGCAGTGTGTGCGATTGCATTTGTGGAGTGTGTGAGATTACAGGAGCTGAGTCTAGCCTGGATGATATGGAGAACATTCAATGGAAGACACACTTATATGCCATCAAGAATCAACCTGGAAGCAGCAGGTTGACACCAAGAATGAGAATTTATAGATGCTGTAATTTCACAGAAATTTGAGACAATTTGTTTTCTATAGAACATGCAATATGAGGCACAAGCTAGTCTTAAGAGAGATACGAAAGGGTGCGGAGGGCTTGGTTCCATCTGATTATTCCTCCTTGGTCTTTTTTAATTTCTGAATGTGGTGATCAGTGCTGGGGAACAGAAGTGCAGTGAGTGATAGGGAGATTAAGCAGAGAAGCAATCACAGGCTATATCCTGTAAGGTCTTGTCGTTCATGACCAGGGCTTGGGATTTCCCCACCAAATATAAGAGGAAGCTATTTGAGCTTTTGGCAGAGAAGAGACTCATGTATGTTACGTTTAAAAAGATCACGCAGGCTGCCTTGTGGAGGTGTCTGGGAGCAGAATGAGGAAGACTAGTCAAGAGGCTATTGCAGTCAATGAGTGAGACAGGCGGTGACACGGAGTTAGGGGCTGCCAGAGATGGTGGTCAGATTCAGGGTCTATTTTGGATTTACAGCCAATAGGATCCACAGGCAAACTAGAAATTATGGTTACGAGAAAGTACGGTGGGGAGAACAATGGGTGCCTTCAAGGGGTGTGGTGTGATGCCCTACAGTACCTGAAGGGGATGATCCTCTACCCCTAAGTCACATGTATAATGTTGTAAACCAATGTTACCTCAATTACCTCAATTATACAAACACACACACACACACACACACACACATCATCTACAATGTCAAAAAATAAAAATAAAAGCAAGAAAGTGAGGTGATGCCTTGATTTTTTTAACTTGAGCAATTTTTTTAAATGTATATATTTTTATTGTTATTTATATCTTTTATATTTTGTATTCCCCTTGGGTAACCCATCACCAATTCACCCGTGATCCATCTCCGTGGTCCCTTGTGTTCTTTTCTACTCCATTTTGTGCCCTTACCCTCCTCCTCCCCCAGCCGCCCCCTCCCAACCGTTGAGTGTCTCTCTCCTATTTGGCTTCCTTATAGTCCTGTTATAAGTGAAACCATTAGATATTTTTCTCTTTCTTTCTGTCTTGTTTCACTGAGTATGATCCCCTCTAATTCCATCCATGTTGCTGCAAATTGCACGTGGAATACTATTCAGCATTCAGAGAAGATTAACTTGAGCAAATTACGACAGATGGAAGACCAGGAGCAGAGAACAGTTGGTTAAGATGAAATTCATTCATGTTAGGATTTCAGCATACTTTTCAAATCTGGGTGTGAGCTGAGGGCTGGAGAATGGCGTGGAGATGGAAAAAACAATAGAAGAATGGATTCAAGAGATCTCAAAGGAAAGGATGGAAGAGACGAGAGGGTATGGAGTCTGATCACCATGCACGGGAGGGAGGCTCACTGAAGTAATCAAGGTGACTGTGCAGGTCAAACCATTTCACCTGATGATGGATCTCGGCTTGTAGGGTTAAGGCTTTGCCTAAGGCCGGCTAGTCAGGAGCAGACTGAGTGCAACCCAGGGTCCTCACTGCTGCTGCTTGGGAGCTGGGGTTGGCATCCATGAAAGCTTCTAGGTGCCAGGCATTGGGCTTCCTCAGCTTTATCAAATTCAAAACTCATTAACAACCCCAGGCCCTGACAGTATTATCATCTCACTTTCTGGATAAATTGAATCTTAGGGAGTTAACTTGTGTCTCATGCAAACACATGCAGTAAGTGAAATTTCTAGCTGAATAGTTAAATAATTCCAGACCTTAAGATATAGTTATGTTCAATATCATATGATAGATCAGGAATCCAGTACCCAGTGAGGTAAAGCAACTTGCCTATGATACCTCAATGGTAGAGCTAAGATTTGAACCCAGGTTTCAAGGCTCTTTACTCCATATTTAAAAGAATTGGATTTATAAATACATTTTCCCCAGATAATTGTTTAAAATGTCATTTTGGAAAGAATCAAACATTAAAATCAAAATAGACTGGATTTCTTAATTTCCTGAAGTTTACTGTATTCTAAACCATAATCGAAGATGATGGGACTGGAAGAGACTTTAACAGTTTTTATAATATCACAGTGCTTGCTACCTAATACCCTGGTCTAGTCTATGTGTTGAAATATTGATTTTGTCATAATTATTTCCTTTGTCTAATCAGGTCAATGAATTAAACTTGTGGGTTTGTTATTCTAGGTCATTCCTTTTCCCTAACAAAGAGCTTTCACCATTGTCCCTTCATGTCACTCTCAGGCATTTGCCTGCCTATTCAGACTCTAACATCTGAAGCTCTTTTCCGCAAACTGATGACTTCCCTTCCACAACCCTGGTTGCTATTACTGCCTTTATTGCTTCTAAAGACATTGCGTCACGATAACTGTTTCCTTCTATCCTGTGGAAAGAGATGCTGCTTCTGATCTTGGAATGACAAAAGATGGTATTTGGGAATACCAAAATATCCTGATCAGATTTCTAGTCCTGGGCCTCATTCCCAGTTTAGGGAACTATATTAAATATGCCAGAAAATCATATCCTTCCAATTACTTCCAAATTTATTCTAGAGTTATCTAGGATAAAGATAAAGTTTACAGACTGTGCACATCAAAGATGAAACTTTATTATTTAGAACATGTGCTTGGTTTTAAAAAAAAAAGTAAATTGGGGGTGATTTGAGTACAAATCCTGCTACTGTAATTTCCTATTTAAACTAAGCAGATTAGCTCTTCATCTCCACAATACCACATTTCATCCCTGCCCTGATCACAAGCATGGGAAAAAGAAGGATCTGCCTTTTAAAATATGGCTGATCAGATCCCCGGCCACTTGATACGCTGCTTCCACCAAGTACTGTTACTTCAACTTTGAGTTGTTATCAGCACCAGTGATTAATTAATGGATTATTTACTAAAGTTAGTACCCTTTCTTTTCTCCTTCTGTAAAAGACACAGGAGACAAGTGAAGAAAAGCCAGACATGTGTATTCCATTTGAAATCCATGATTAAAAAGCTTAAAAATTCAAACCAACATAAAAAACTGTTTTATTTTAATACTCTGGAAGGTTTCAGTGAACTCCATTATTTTCACTCACTATTTGCTTGAATAATTTAGGCAAGAAAGCTAAATTATACATAAAGTGTACAGTTAGAAGAAAAAGTTCATGCACAGCCCTAGGCTATAGCCTCTCCTAATGATGTCTGAAGTCAGTGAAAAGAACTCGTTAGACGGAGAGTAATTTCTCAGGGTTTAATTTTTTTTTCTTAAAGCAATAATGTTCTTATAAAAATCTGACAAATACTACACTAAAAGAAAAGCCACAAAAGAGAGTCTCTAGCTAAGTAAGGACTCCCTATAAATGTTCACTTAATTTCACATAAAAGTTGGCTTTTTACACACCACAACAGATGACTGTTGTCAGTTCTGTGTGATTGAATTCAACAATGAAAACACACATCTTGAGTGAATAGAGCTGGTACTTGAACTCATCACAATTCTGAAGTTAGAGAGTTAAAAGGAGATGCTTCAGGCTTAGAGACGAACTTGAAATCTACTGTGGAAAGGGGATCAGCACGTGCTCAGTGTGCCATCAAGTGAGCAAGTACTTGCCACTTGCCAGGGTACTGTACTCCAGGAGCGACCTGGACCAGTAGACATTGACACACTCACTTAAATGTCCACGTTCCCTTCAAGTGTAACAAAAGAGAATCTGACTCCGGTAAGATGATAAGAATATCAAAATGCTACTGTTGTCACCTTTGATTTCTGAGCTGCTTTGTTCTTTTCTAAGTTACACAATTGTAGAATTTGAAGAATCCAGTTCAGCCCCTTGGTTTTTTTAAAAATTAATTTATTTTTTGCATATAACTGGGGTGTAGGCCAGAGGCATGGGGCGGGGGTGAGAAGATTCACCAGAGACAGAATGGGGAGCAGAACAGGAGGATCTACTGAAATACTCTGCTGAGGGGAGCAGTGGGCAAGACAGGAGAGGTCTGCTGTGCCATACGTGGGTTAGCTCCTTGGCCCTGGCCAGGGATTAAACTCAGGCTGTAGGGGTGATAGCACATACACTTAATCCCTAAGCTACCAGACAGGCTCCTCAACCACTTGATTTTATAGATGAGGAACCTAAGACCCAGAGAGGGGATGTGATGAGCTCAAGGCTATACAGCTAATGTATTTATTCATTCATTCCCAAAGGTTTATACATTTAGAGAGAGAGACAGGGGTTCCGAGAGAGAGAGATCATTTATATGTAAAGGTAAAGTAGGCAGGAACTAGCATGATGCCTTGGGAACAAGAGGTGCCAACTCTTGTCTGCTGCCCTATCCCCACTTCCAAAGGAATCTAAGCTGTAGCAGTATAAACTGGCAGGCAAAAGCACAGTCTGGAGCTAGACAGCCTGAGATTGAATTCTAACTATGCCTTGAAGAAACTGTAAGATCTTAGGAAGGTCCCGTGCCTCTCTGATTTCTGTTACCCAGTAGCAAAATGATGGTGGTAATAATCGGACCAACTTAAGATGGTTTGATGAATGCTAATGTGTATAAAGTGTTCACAAACATTGTCTAGCACATAAGTTATATAAATACTACTTATTTTCATTATTATTAATATAACATAACTCTTCCATGTGAATTAGGTCCTTTAGGTCATAGCTGATTAGATGGGGGGCAGGCAGTTGACTCAGAAAAAACGTCAAGCAGTCAATGTCCTATAACTGATGTGACCTGCCTTTGAAGGGATAACTTGGGCCATCCACATAGGGTATTGGGAATTATGAAATGGGAAAAGATTTGGGTCACTTAATCAAGAGACTGATAAGAAAGGTAATTAAGAATATTTAGGGTAGGGGCCAGGTATTATGGTCCCAAGTGAAAAATGAAGTTAAAAAGTTGGACAGTGAGTAAAATGGGGTATGTGGTCTCTCTCTCTCTCTCTCTCTCTCTCTCTCTCTCTCTCTCTCTCTCTCTCACACACACACACACACACACACACAACCTCAGTTCCTGAAAACTTTCTATGTCTACTTTAATACCATTGCTAAGGAGTTTTGTGTTTGAGGGAGTTGTTTTTTCTCAGGAAAGTAGGAAAATTTGCTGAGAAGAAGGGGGGAAAAGCCATAGTGTAAGAACTTTGAAGGAAAAAGGGCATATTGGGGAAAAAAAACAACACTTCAAGCACCTGGAGAGGGGCTGACTAGGAACTCATAGAACTGTAGGGACATTTCTGCACCCAGCTAAGTCTGAGGACAAATGGTGGTCCCAACCTGCCTTTTGTGGTTTGATATCCCCAGCACTGGTCTACATCCCAGATGCAGGAGGAGAGGGCCCACAAGATGGGAGGATACACAATAGGTTTGATGGAAAAGCAAGAAGACAAGGAAGTCCAGAGTGATGGTAGTAGAAAAACAGGCTGATTTGAGCTTCAAAAGGGACAGCAAAGAATCAAGAGGGAAAGAGGGGTTTGGGTTGGAACCTTGGGGTAGGTGGTCAAAAGGGGGGACTCATGAGAAGAAAAGAGTGATGACAGAGAGGACATGAGTTTGTCATCAGTGTTTGGATTTCCAGGTGTAAGATGTCAGAAATATCAAGGGATAATGGCTAAGATATATAAAAAGCTCATACAACACAATGAAAAACAAATAATCCAATCAGAATAGAGACAAGGTCTGAGTAGACACTTCTCCATAGAAGATATAATGATGGCCAATAGGCACATGAAAAACTGTTCATCACCACTTATAATTAGGGAAATTCCTATCAAAATCATAATGACCTCACATGGTTCTATCAAAAAGACTAGAAACAAGTGTTAATGAGGGTGTGGGAAAAAAGAAGCCCATCACTGTTGGTAGGAGTGTAAACTGGAGCAGTCTCTATGGCAAATGGTTTGGAGGGTCCTCAGAAACATTAAAAATCGATCTCCCATATGGCACAGTAATTCCACTTCTAGGTAAAAACCTGAAGAAGATACAAATGCTAATTCAAAACATATGTACCTCTAAATTCCCTGCAGCACTATTTATAAGAGCCAAGATATGGAAACAACATAAATGCCCATCAATAGATGACTGGATTAGGCAGATGTGGTGTACACACACAATGGAATACTAATCAGCTATAAACAAAGATGAAATGAAATCTTGCCACGTGGAACAACATGCATGGACCTTGAGGGGATTACACTTAGCAAAATAAGTCAGGAGAAAGACAAATACCAGATGAACTCAGTCATATGGAATAAAAAGGGACAAAGCAAAAGAAAAATAAACAACAAAAACAAACCCTTGAATTCTCACAATAGAGCAGAGGTTATCAGAGGGGCTGGAGTGGGAGCCAGGGTGATGGGGGCTCATTGGACTGTGGTGGTGGGCCTGGTGTGACAACACACAATTGAAGAAGTGTGCACCTGTATACCTAAAACACATACAGCACTGTAAACCAATGTTACAAGGGACTATGGTGACGGTTCATGGGTGAATTGGTGGTGGGTAACCTACAGGGAATACACAATAATGTAAAAGATATAAATAATAATAATAATAATAATAATAATAATAATAATAATAATAATAATAAATATAAAAAATAAAAAAACGAAACAGATTTTAGAAATAAAGCAGTTAATTGTGACTAAAACTCAGACCAAAGGTAGGTCCCCTAATTTAGTCATAGATTTTCTTTTCCTGGAATGCCTCTGGCTTCTCTGAAAAGTCCTAGAGTCATAACTAGAAGGAGAAACTTGTGACAGCTTGCCACGAACATTTGCCAGGGTAATTTATCCTCTTTTGTCACTACAGTTCCAACTGAGGCTGGAAAAGACTGAGAAAGTTTAATCACATTGTTCTTTGGAGTCCACCGCAAGACATTAATAACTTGCTGTGATATTAGCAGTTTTACATCTTACACTGGCATCATTTTGTCACATTAGTTTAATATTGCCATCATGTAGCTTAGTATTAATATGATACAATAGTAAAATTACATGTGCACTTTTCATATTGTTATATTGAAATCTAGGATGTATATGACACTAATACTATTCAAATTCCATAAAACATAGTTTCTAATACAAAGACATTTTAATGTTATGTTAGAATAAGAATGCAGAGCAGTACAGTGAAGGAGGAACTAAGAGCTAGACATCTGTGAGCTCTGGGGAAACAGTCTAGGATGGATGCTATGCGTGATAATCCAAAACCTTTCTTCCCTGACAATAAGAACTGTGCCCATGGCCAAAGTGCATTAGAACAAGAGTCAGAAAACTATTTCTCGAAAGACTTAGTGCATCTTTTGGTTTTGTGGATCATAATATCTGTGGCAACTATTCAAGCTGGCCATAGTCTTGCAAAGGCCACTCTTCACAGTAAGCAAAACGAGAGTAGCTGTGTGAGATCATGAATCTGCCCAGCACCAAGCAGGACACCCTGAAACATAGACCGATTCAGGCTCTCCTGGACAACTTACATATGTTAATGCATACAGTCCCAGACTGACAGTGAGGAGGGATAGGCCTATTTTTTCCTTTTTGCTTCTCCATTTCCTCTACTCCCGCCAACATAGAGCCTTAACTCACACTAGCCCACGTTCTGAATGCCTCATGGGGCATTGAAGGAGGCCGACTACAGCGTTTTTTTTTTTTGGTCAAAACCAAAAGAACCTAATTTTTTAGACTAAGCCTTCGAATGTGCTTCCCATTCTATTTAGTAACAAGATATCCCCAAGCAGAAGGTCAAAATTATGCTAGTAAAAGCAATGCCATTTTTAAAATGTATATAATGCTACTCTATGAGAATTGAAAAATTAAGCAGATGGCATATCAGGTAGCGATCTTGAAATAAAATTCATTTGAATTGGTTTTGAATTTAGTAACAATGTAGAATGTATCTTATCCATGCTCACACTAGACTATTCACTCTCCTGTGTCTTGACACAGATCCAGTGGAGAAGAAGAGATAATTCTAGATCTTTGAAGAACCAAGAAGATGTAAGCAAGGCTCAGGCATACTTCAAAAGGAATCCTGGACTTAGCCTACCCTGGGTGTTTTGACAGTGTAGACGAGGATGAGAACGGGACTCGTGGTCTGTGAAGAATAAGGAACCATGAGCGGGGAGAGGGAGGGCAGGACAGAAGGGAAAGCCAGGGGCATGCCTCTCGGTGTTGCTACATCTAGTCCAGACATCCCAGGCCAGCCCTGTACTCTTCCTGTTGTGAGACTGAGGAAGCAGAGGTACCAGGGGTGCCATTATGGGATGGGGATCCAGTCGGGGGGTGGGGAACACATCAGAGGTGCAGATAACTGCAGACTGATGTTCTGCTTCCAGAGGTGGATCTAGAATCGTGTTTCTTTTTCTCTTAGGCCTTGACCCAGAGACAAGGATTTATTGCCATTTTAGATCATCTGGACATGCAACAGAAATAAAGAGTAAGATTCCCTTATCAAGAAAGCAAAGTTGAGGCTTAGAGTTGCTGACCATTTCAAAGGAGGGTGGATGGAATGCTTCTAACATCTTTATGGGCCTGGGACACTGAATCTATTTTGCCCATTCTGGGCTAAGAGTACATTTCTACCGGTGGGTTACATTTCTACAGTGGGTGTGACAGTAGTTTTGGCACCGTATCTTATTGCTCAAGGCTGTCCTGGAGAGATGGGCATTGGGCATGGTCCTGATTCTTGGTGAGGGTGTACAAGTCTTGAGAGGGTAGGTTTCCCAGTTGCAAAGGATCCAATCATTCTTTAAAAAACATAAATTTAAAAGAACAGGTTGATTAGCTTGCTTGGGACAATCCCAGACATTTATATACTGACTATAATTAATAGTGCTCCCTCCTTTTAATGACCAGGTTGGATAAGAAGTTCTATGGCCACTCTACCTAAAAGTTACTACATCTCAAGTCTTGTTTTCTATGGCATAATTAAATCACAATTGACCCTTTGTGTTGAAAGCTTACTGAGGGGATATTTTCTCAAAAGTAACACATTCCTTGGGAGTGTGAGAGTGTTAACCAATGCAAGGAAGGTTCTAGTATCTGGAGACAAAGTGGGGGTGGGGAGCATAAAAAAAGGTGTAAAAAATACTTGTCAAAGAAAATAATTTGAGCAAAGAGAGAAGGGTATTTATAGGCAGAGGGGACCATGGACAAAGGTTCAGAAGTGAGGAATACTATGGAAATCCTTGGGGAATCAAAAGGTATGAGGATAGCTGAAGGGCAGGGAAGATGAGCCATAAGAAAGAGACAAGAGAGGTGGTTCCTTGGGGCCTTGTTGGGGAGTTTCAAATTTATCTTGCAGGTCATTAGAATTCATTCCTGGCTGGTTGTCTGTAAATTCAGAAAGTTTTAAATGTAGATTTATTCCAAACCAAACACAAAATTTTTTATACAGTTAAGGAACCATAAATATGAGCTGAGTGTTAATTATGTTAAGGACCTATCATTACAGTTGTAGTTTTGAAAAAATAAATAAATAAAGTCCTTAAAATTTCTTTTCTCATATGTATATTTCAGCATATAGGGATCAAATGATTTAATGTCTGGGATTTGCCTTGAAATATTGCAGCAGAAAAAAATGGCCCGAGTGGGGAACCTCAGGAAAAAAAAAAAGGTAGAGGTGGGTTTAGGAAATGATGGTGGTTGAAGTGGGGGGATAAAGGTAGGGATAAGGAATTAATTTCTTATCTTCATCTTTGAGTATGTTTAGAAATGGTATACATAGCTAAAACATCTTGTATGTGTATAACCAAGAGGTTAAAACCAATAAACTGGATCTTATTTCAGAGCTACTGAATCAGGATCTTTGGATCAGATGTAGATATTGGGTTTTGGGTGTTGGGAGATGGATAGAAAGCAGGGGGGCAGGAGGGACCACATGGAAAGTCAAAGCATAGTCCAGGAGACAGACAATGAAGGCCTGGACCTTGGTGGGGGAGGCAGAGCAAGCAGGCAGATGCACGATACAGGCTGGAGTTCACTAGACAAGACCTTGTGTCTGACTAGATGCAGAAGGTCAAGTTGAAGGTGACTCAAATTGTAACTGGGCTGAGTCCAAAGTCCAGTAAAGGTGGTGTCCCCTGGAGGGGGTTTGCTGATGAGAATGAATAGCCCCAGTGAAAAATGCTAAGTTTGTAGTTTGGGGTGGAGAGTCTGATGAGAAATAAAAGGGGAAGTCAGTCGCCATGATGTAGGAAAAGAAGAAGCAGTTGCCATGATGCAGGAATAGAGGAAGCAATCGCTATGATGTAGGAAAAGAAGCAGCAGAAAATGTAGCCACCAAGATTGAGAGTTTAGAAATCAGACGCCAGAAGTGTTGAGCTGCCAGGATACAGAGTTTCAGATAGAGCGTTTTTGGAATCTTCAGTGACTTTGGGGCCAGTGACTTTGTAGGCTTTGCAAGTAGCCGAGTGATGGAAACTGCTCCCAGTTTTGTCTTTATTGCAGCCGAAGGAAGAGGGCAGAGGCCCGAAGCGAGCACCTTCCTAAAATGTGTGAGTGCAGTCTGTTTGGCTGTCTGGCCACTGTAGTTGCTGTTTGCAGGGTTGTTGGCCTGGTGCTGTGCTGGGGCACCATGGCAGTTTCGGGAGCATCTCCAGTTGTGTTCTGTGTCATCCTCGTGAGTTGGAACCTGGCCTACACTCTGGCTGTTGTACGTCTACAGAAGAAGGAAGAAGCCATTTTGGAAATGTGGCCTATTATTTGGAAGAGGAGCTCCACATCAGCAGTGGTGGGAAGATGCCACCTTTGTTACTTTTCTGGGACTCAAAAGGACTGGACATTGCTTTAAGTAAGGTAAATGAAATATGTTGACTTCAGCAATTCTTTGCTTTTTCCTGTTTGTTAAATAAATCCCATTGTTATTGCTCCCTAAGCCTGAGTAGTCTTGCAATTGTGTGCAGGTGCAGAACCAAGATAGTGACCGGTAAGCTCTTTGGGCACTGCCTTTGGCCAATTTTGAAGCCCCATTTGCCCGGTATCAAAATGACTGACTGAATGAATCACTGTTGCCATTAATGAGATGGAGCAGACAGGAATAAAGAAAACCAGAGGATTCAGAGTTTCAGTTATTCTGAGTATTAAAAAATATTTGATTCTCCCCCTTAATATCATTTCAATATTTTTGTCACATTTACATTACTTCAAATCACCTCAAGACTTGAATTCTATGCAAAGAGATTTCTTGGCTCCATTGTCCAGGAACAGATCAGTATTCAAGGTTTCTCAGAAAGCCTAACTGAATTAATTTGACCCAATTCACTATTTACAAAAACACACACCCTTGCTCTTCTAATGTCCCAGCGTCTTTGGGGTTTTTCTTCTCTGCTTTTCCTTCTATCCCACCATACCTTATCATTAGAAAACTGGGAACAGACCAGGCTTTTTGATACACTGGGTCCTGTGTCCTCTCTTCCCTTTAATTCTCCTGAAAAGGTGGAGGTGCGTGTAAACACACCCAGAGGCTTTGAGACCCGAAGATCAACTGCATCTGTGCCACTGGCATTTTTGTCTTTTTTTTTTCCCACCCATTTCCTTTTTTCAGTTGTAAGAACCTGAGCCTGCGACATGACATCTTTTAGGAAATCCAGTTAAACCCCAAGCTTTTAAACCACTAGGTTTAGATTTGCCCAAGGGATGTGAGGAAGTGGCCTGCGAGCTCCTTCTGCGTAGCGAACCTCTCTGGAGACCCAGGTCTTTCTTGTAATCTCCAAGGGCTCTCTGCAGAAAGCCATATTTCTCCCAAGTCTTTCTTTTCATCCCTGTCTGAACCTGCCTTCATCTTCCTAATGGCTAATTAAAAAATTACAACCAAGAGCATTAAATAGTAAACCCCTTCCCTGCTGTTCTGAGGCCCCAAGCAAAATGTTTTAAAAAGAATTAGAAAGAACCACCTTTCTGCTTGCAAACTGTGTGGATAAACAGCATTGTAGCAGGGAGAGGACTTTATTAAGGGGCAGTACCCCTTTAATGCAGGGCGTTCCTGGGAGTTATTTACACATTATTCCAGAAAGATAAAGTTTGGTGGGGGGGGAGTGTCAGATAATCTACAACATTATGACTTTTTGCTTGTGCATGGTAGAGAATTTTGTCTGTATATGTGTTTCCTCTTTCCTGCTGATTGCATTCTACACTGATGCAAGTAGGACTTTTAAAACTCACAATTATTTTTTTCATTTAAGTTAGGAGCTAAGCTTGATGAAAACTCATCCCAATTCATGATGTGCACACTTAGGCTGCTGCTTGATTCCATTTGCAAAAAGAGATTTTGGAAGCCAGTATCTAAATAATAATCAACATAGCGCTCTATGTGCATATGTTTATATATTATCTTAACACTTCATTACATATTTTAATAGGACAAGAGTTTAAAGACCAGAATCAGATCTAGCTAGCTCGGTCTAATTTAGATTGTTCTTCATCAATTGTTTTTTCTTGTGATTATACAGTTTTACTTTATCATTCCTTTGATAACAATTTCTGCATGAAAATTGACTTTATATTTCATTTTTCCCGTCTGTTATCTTAGCGGCATTCATACCAAACACTCTTTGTGCTGCGCTGGTAATATAACTGATCAGGCGAAGCTGTGCCATAAGAAATCAAAACCATAATAATGTCTTTGGGTTTTGCATTTTAAATACTGTGTTCATTGTTGCGCTGAGGTTTCTGATCCCTTTCCAGACATTATGGAGATTACCTTTGGTAATGCCTATTTCATTGTACTTTGATATAAAATAATGTGTGCCATAAATCATCGGAGTGACTGTCATTAAACAGAAAAGCACCTACTTAGGATATGTAACAATTTGCTTTTCTAATTTGAAGGAGATTGAGGCATTTTAATTATAGGAGGTCTTTGTAAATGAGACTGGAATTCCATATAAAACTGTATTCTTTATGAAATTGTAGATGAGAAATGATAAAGTCCTTATTCATTAATTTTACATCATTTTTTTTGCATGCACTAAATAAAAACATTTTTAGGAATGTTTCTTAAATAAAAACCTACACTTTTGTCACTGTAAATCTGAGAAAAAGTTTTTATTTAAGAAAAAGGCACAAAGAGTCGGTTATTATTGAAGGTTAATGTAAATCTAAGAAATTTTAAAATTGGAAAATGGAACAAAATTATCTAAAAAGTTGCAAAATGACAGATAAGGGGCATAAAGCACCGAGGGGTGGGGAGAAAGCGATTTAAACTTATTGGTGTGCTCCACAGTTTCAAGAGTCATTCCATTTGGAAGAGGATGGAGGTTTGGAGCCTTCCTGGGGAAGAACAATTTAAAATTATTGGCATTCTCCTCTTTAAAGGTGATCAGGTCCTGCACATGGACATCACAGCAAAATTTAAAATCATGAGAGCCCTCATATTGTTTAAAACATTGATTTTTTATAAAATAGATTTCTGCGTTTTATTTCTTCAGTGACTAGGTAATTACAGTAGCCTAGAAACCGAGGTACTTCATTTCGAAACTAGTGTTTTCTCTTTGGCTTCTTCCCTTCTGCCTTTCCCCTGCTCTTAATAAGTTTTCTAGTTTCCCTGGCTGCTGGGATAGACACATCATTCTTTGTTCTTGCTCATAAATCACTCTGTGACCAAGGAACCAGGAAGTTATTAGGGGTGAGGGGAAGGTCAAGTCGAAAATTCAGATTGATCTAACCTATTCTAGCAAAATAGCACTTTACCTACCTTAAACTTAAAGCAAAGTCCCAATGCAAGGCTACGCCAATATGACTTTTAGTCATATTTCACTAGGGAAGAGATGCCTTCAGCTTTTATGGGGAGTGTTAAGGAGAGTCAGAGGCACTAGGAAGTTGCCATCTGTAAGCATTTAGTTACAATTACATTTGTCCATACACATCACAGCAAGTACATCTTTTTCCTTCTTTCCTGTTTGTCCTTTCTCCCTTTCACTCTTCTTTCATCTCTCATTAATATGGACAGCTAAAAAGGAAATTTTAGAGATTCGATGCGGAAGCTGATCAAATTGGAGTGGGGTCCTTTAGGCGGCAGTTCTAGATGTTGTTTCTTAGTGTTAGAAATCAGTCACACACATACACACAAGTCTTTTAGGGACTGTCAGGGGATATGATGTGAGAGAATTACTTCAAGGACCCTGGTTTGGATAATGAGTACACGTTTCCTGTCTCTTCTCTCCAAAAAGAAAGTTTCTTCTCCTTGCTCTGTCTTCCTTTTTGGTCATTTGGTAAAAGACAGAAGCAGTGTTCCATGTGTTTTGTAAAAAGCTGTAGAGTGAATTGAACACAGCATTAAGTTTTTGTCAGCCTGAACTCACACCTGCCACACACACAAGTTTTTTTGGCCTTTTGTGCAAATCATAACTTCAGTCTAAATCTACAGGAACAGGGAAAGCAATAGAGCAAAGCTATCCAGATGTTGCTCAGTCTGTGCGACTGTAAATTTCAAAGTACCAGCCTTCTATCCAGATTTTAGTGCATTGGGAACTAGATGAAAATTCCAAGACATACTGGTTTATTGAAATGTCTGGCCATTTCTATATGAATTTTGGAACAGATGTACTGAGGTAGGCAATAAAACTGTGATAATAAGGAACATTTCCACATCAGCTCACTAAAGTACTAATTTACAATGAAGACAAAACTCAGCGGAGGAGAGTGATTTTCATTATTTTTTAACACAGTGTCAATTATTCAAATTCTTCCTTGACTTTAGTTTTGGTTGAGTTTTTAGGAGCTTTGTGGCTACTTTATTTTTTCTGTCTCACTCTTTCTCAGACTCTGCAGTTCTTACATTTCTATAGGATATATATGTAGAATATATGTGTGCCTATTAGTTAAAGTCTCCTACTTTAAACCAAATAAATTGAAAATTTCATTTCATTTATCTATGTAAAGCTTATCATTTCATTATTGTATGTAAGACCCCAAAAGCCCAAATTAGGTGCTTGGAGTCCCTCTGAATTCTGGAGTCTGGCTTGACCCTCCTAGTCTATACTGGGAGTAGAGCACCACACCCCAGAAGCTGGGGGTTTGGGCTGGGTGTGCCTCAGGGGTGGCCACTGATCTTGCAGTTCACACCTCTGGAGGAAGAAGGTGCTCCAACTTGACACATGGGCTTCTCTTGCTGTTTTCTCATTCTTAGTCACTTTTCAGCTCACAGACCCCTACATCCAGGATGAATGGAACTTTCCAGGATGCATTTCCAGGAAGGGGACCCTGGTATTGATACCAAGCCCTCTGTATCCCTTTCAGGGATTTTCAAAGCAATGCAAGTAGAATTTAAGGATTAATAGGGAGCCTCTGAATTCTTGGCCATTTTCCTCAGTAAGACTGACATTTGGTGAGTTTTTGAAATGGAAAGAAAAATGGAAACAAACACGACTTATTTGATAGTATATGGATTAAAAAAGTTCTTTCTCAGACCTTTTTCTACTAACCAGTGATAACTGAAAATTGGATTTTTTTTAATGGTTAATTCTCTCTGATGCTGCTAGGAAGACTGTAAGAGACTTGGGAAGCAAAGGAAGCATTCTATGAGAAAAGGCAGGAAGTAGAGGGAGGACCACAAAATACATAGGTTGTCACGACACGAGAGACACCTGAAGGCTGAGCTGTGAGGTAGCGGACAAACAACCAAGCAGGGCCTGGAACACATTTATGGCACGGCCACGAGGGCATCATCCTCAAGCTTTTTTTTTTTTTTTTTTTTCCCATCACATTTGGGAAATATTAAAGTGACTAAGGGTTCTGGAATTTCAAAAATTGTTTTTCAGCATTACTCAGTTTTCCTAAAGTCGGGTTTGTTTAATTAATTAATTAACTAATGAATCAACTATAACATGGTCCTCCCTGGTCACTTTGTTTTCTTGGTGCATATTTTGCAAGAGTCCCACAGCCCTAAGAAAACAAATGCCTCAAAACGACAAACAGCAGGAGGAGGCAGTAGAAATAAAAAGAAGAAAATGTTAGTGACCTCTATTTACTAAGAAAATCAGCTCCATTTTCTCTGAGCAGGGCCTCACAGGAGTTGACAGAGGCCCAGGCCTCTTCCTTCATTGTTAGTGTTTGTGTTTTGTTGGAGACCTTCAGTATATTAAAAAGCAAGCACAATTTTACAACATGTACTAAGAACTGGGATACACATCAAATATGTACATTTAACAAATTAATAATTATGAAGCACACGAAAATACAATGACCATATACTTAAATTCATTTAAAGATAAGTAAAAATTTGAGACTTGTAAATAGAGATGCTCAAAATTTGAGTTGGGGATGGAGGGAGGTGACAGTGTTGGCAGCGAGAAATCACTCCTCAACTTCTCGATCAGCTCCAATCTAGACAAAAGCTTGTCTCCTACTATCTCTGACCATGTGCCAGGCATCCCCAGAAGCACCAGGCCAGGAGTGGAGCTCAAAAAAATACTGCTTTCCTTCCTCTCCCCTCTGGAAAATGATCTTAAGGCAGTGTTTGTCAATGATGAATGGACTTGAGTGAAATTCTTCTTGCCTTGCAAATGCCGGTCAGTGGGAACAAAAGGGGTGGTCTGGTGAGGAGGAGGGGGCCACATGCATCTGTGACAGAATGCTACTTACTAAAGAGGAAGGAAAAAGCCAATAATTTTGAGCTACTTATGTTAGGGGCCTTATTCTGCCATTGTATTTTATGCTGATATTTTTTTTGTTATTATCATTATTCATATTTTTTACATTATTGTGTATTCCTCATAGGTTACCCACCACCAATTCACCCGTGAACCATCACCATAGTCCCTTGTGCTCTTTTCTACCCCTTCTTGAGCCCTTATCCTCCCACTTCCTTGCTGGATGTCTCTTTCTTGTTTGGTTCACCTATATTCCGATTATCAGTGAAACCATTCAATATTTTTCTTTCTTTCTGGCTTATTTCGCTGAGCATTATCCTTTCTAGCTCCATCCACATTGCTGCTAATTGCATATGTTTATCTTTTTGAATGCTGAGTAGTATTCCATTGTGTATATATGCCACATCTTCTTGATCCAATCATCTATTTTTGGGCATCTGGGTTGTTTCCATATTTTAGCTATTGCAAACAATGCTGCAATAAACATACGGGTGCATGTCTCTTTTTGGATTAATGTTTTTGTGTCCTTTCAGTAGATTCCAAGAACTGGTATTACTGGGTCGTATAAGGCTCCATTTTTAGCAATTTGAGGAAACGCCATACAGCTTTCCAAAGTGGTTGGACCAGTTTGCATTCCCACCAGCAGTGTAGGAATTCCTTTTTCTCCACATACTCGCCAAGATTTGTTGTTCCCTGTTTTTTTTTAACACGTGCCATTCTTGCTGGTGTAAAGTGGAATCTCATTGTGGTTTTTATTTGCATTTCCCTGATTATGAGGGGTGTTGAACATTTTTTCATATGCCTATTGGCCATTTGCAGTTCTTTAGAGAACTGTCTTTTAAGTTCTTCTGCCCATTTTTTGAGTGGATTTTTTGCTTTGTTTTTGTTGAGTCATGTGAGTTCTTTGTAGATTTTTGTGATCAGCCCCTTGTCTGTTGTCTGGATTGCAAAATTTTTTTCCCAGTCTGTAGGCTGTTTCTTTGTTTTGATTAATGTTTCTTTTGCTGTACAGAAGCTTTTTAGTTTGCTGTAATTCCAGAGATTTATCTTTTCCTTCACTATCCTTGCTTTGGGGAATGTGTCTTTAAAAATGTTACTAAGGTGGGTATCATGTATTGTTTTGCCTATGTTTTTTTCTATATAGTCTATGGTTTCAGGTCTTATGTCCAAGTCTCTTATCCATTTTGAATTGATTTTCGTGCATGGAGTGAGGTAGTAGTCCAGTTTCATTTTTCTGCATGTAGTCGTCTGGTTTTCCCAGCACCATTTGTTGAACAAACTGTCCTCGTTCCACTGAATATTCTTTGCACCTTTATCAAAGATTAATTGTCCATATGTATGTGGGTTGATTTCTGGGTTCTCTATTCGATTCCATTGATCTGTGTGTCTATTTTTGTTCCAGTACCATGCAGTCTTAATTATTACAGCTTTGTAGTACAGTTTGAAGTCTGGGAGGGTGATATCTCCATTCTCCTTTTTGATCAGGAGGGTTTTGGCTATTTGAGGTTTTTTGTGATTGCAAATGAACTTCATCAGTATTCATTCTATCTCTTTGAAGTATGTTGTTGAGATTTTTATTGGAATAGCATTGAATCTGTAAATTGCTTTCAGTAATTTTGGCCGTTTTGATGATGTTAGTTCTTCCGATCCATGAGCAGGGGATGTCTTTCCATTTCTTTGTGTTGTCTTCTATCTCTTTTAGTAACGTTTTATAGCTTTCTTTGTATAGGTCTTTCGCTTCTTTTGTTAGATTCATTCCCAGGAATTTCATTTTTTTTGTTTTAATTGTAAAAGGGGTAGTTTTCCTTATTTCCTCTTCTTCAGATTGATTATTTGCATATAGGAAGGCTACTTACTTTTGTGTGTTGATTTTGTATCCTGCTACTTTACTAAATTGGTTGATGATTTTGATTAGTTTTTCTGTGTAGTTTTTAGGGTTCTCTCTATATATTATCATGTCATCAGCAAATAGTGAAAGCTTTACTTCTTCTTTCCCTATCTGAATTCCTTGTATGCCTTTTTCTTGTCTTACTGCTCTGGCTAGAACTTCCAGTATTATACTGAAGAGCAGTGGTGACAGTCGACATCCTTGTCTTGTTCCAGATTTCAGGGGAAAGGCTTTCAGCTTTTTACCGTTGAAGATGATACTGGCTGTGGGTTTGTCATATATGGTCTTTATCATGTTGAAGTATGTTCCTTCTATCCCTAGAATTGTGAGGACTTTCATCATAAATGGGTGTTGGACTTTGTCAAATGCTTTCTCAGCATCTATTGATATGATCATGTGGTTTTTATTTTTCTTTCTGTTGATGTGTTGGAGTACATTAATTGATTTTCTGATGTTGAACTATCCTTGTGCTCCTGGGATAAATCCCACTTGGTCGTAGTGAATTACATTTTTGATGCATTGTTGTAGTCTATTAGCTAAGATTTTATTGAGGATTTTTGCCATCAGTGTTCATTAGAGATATTGGCCCGTAGTTTTCTTTTTTTTGTATTGTCCTTGTTCGGTTTTGGTATTAGTGTAATGTTGGCTTCATAAAACGTATTTGGTAGTATTCCTTCCTTCTCGATTTTTTGAAAGAGTTTGTGTAAGACAGGCACTAGTTCATTTCTGAATGTTTGGTAGAATTCATTTGTGAAACCATCTGGTCCTGGGCTTTTGTTTTGGGGGAGGTTTTTGATTGCTGTTTCAATTTCACTGCTTGTAATTGGTCTGTTTAGGCGTTCTATTTCTTCTTCTTTTTTTTTTTAAAGATTTATTTTTTTATTTATACATACAAGTTGGGGTACAGACCAGAGGCGTGGGGCGGCGAGAGGGTTCACCAGAGACAGAGCGGGGAGCAGAACAGGAAGATCAGAAATACACTGCTGAGGGGAGCAGCGGGCAAGGCAGGAGAGGTCTGCCTGCCATGTGGGATTCTCCCCGGCCGGGCGTCGAACTTGCGTCTCCGCTACCAACAGTTCCACAGCGCAGTGCTTAACTGCTGCGCCACCGGGGAGGCCCTGTTCTATTTCCTCTTGATTTAGCTTGGGATGTTTGTATAGTTCTAGGAATTTTTCCATCTCTTCTAGGTTGTTGAACTTGTTTGCATACAGCTGTTCATAGTAGTATCTTATTCTTTTGATTTCTTCTGTGTCTGTTGTAATTTCTTCTCTTTCATTTATGATTCTATTTATTTGTGCTTTTTCCCATTTTTTCTTTGTGAGCTTAGCTAGAGGTTTGTCTATCTCGTTTATTTTTTCAAAGAACCAGCTTTTGGTTTAGTTGATCTTTTGGATTTTTTTTTTAACTTCTATTTCATTTATTTCTCCTTTGATTTTTATTATTTCCTTCCTTCTGCTGGCTTTTGGGTTCTTTTGTTGTTCTTTTTCCAGTTCTTTGAGGAGGTTTTTTTTTTAATCCTTCTTGTTTTTTTACGTGAGCCTGTATTGCTATGTATTTTCCGCTTATAACTGCTTTTGCTGTGTCCCAAACTTTCTGGAAGGTTGTGTCCTTATTGTCATTTGTCTCAAGATACTTTTAAATTTCTTCTTTGATTTCCTCATTGATCCAATGGTCTTCCAAAAGAGTGTGTTTCAATCTCCATGAGGTAGGAGGCTTCCTTGTTTTCTTTTCATGGTTTATTTCCAGTTTGATGCCTTATGGTCAGAGAGGATAGTTGGTATGATTTTGACCTTGGTATATCTGTTGATGTTTGTCTTGTGCCCCAATATGTGATCTATCCTGGAGAATGTGCCATGTGCACTTGAGAAGAATGTGTACTCAGATTTTTTTGGGCACAGTGTCCTGTATTTGTCTGTTAAACCCATGAGATCTAAGTCGTTATTTAGGGATTTAGTGTCCTTGTTTATTTTTTGTCTCATTGATCTATCCATTGGTGAGAGTGGGATGTTGAAGTCTCCCACTCTGTATGTATGTTCTCTAATGTCTTTTTTCAGAGATGTTAATAGATGTCTGATTTATTTTGGTGCTCCTTCGTTTGGTGTGTGTGTGTTGATGAGTGTTATGTTTTCTTGATAAATTGTTCCTTTAATCAAAATGTAATGACCTTCTATGTCTCTTTTTACTTTTTTAAGTTTGAAATCTATTTTATCTGATATAAGTATAGCTATTCCTGCCTTCTTTTTTGGTCGGTTTGCTTGTAGAATTGTTTTCCAACCTTTTACTTTCAATCTGTGTTTATCTTTTGTAGTTAGATGTGTTTCCTATAGGCAGCAAAAGGTTGGATTCTGTTTTTCAATCCAGTCTGCTACTCTGTGTCTTTTTTATTGATGAGTTTAATCCATTTATAGTCAGAGTTAATATTGATATGCTGACGTCCACATTAGTAATTCTGTTGGCCTTTTTGTGATTTTATTCCTTCCCTATTTCTGTTCTACCTATTCTTCTGTTGGTTTTGACTTTAGGGTTTCTTGTAGCATATTTTGGAGTGGGGGGTTAATAGTGGTGAATTTCTGGATATTTTGTTTGTCTGAAAAGGTTTTTATTTTTCTATCGTAGAGGAAGGAGAGCTTTGCGGGGTAGAGTATTCTTGGTTGGATTTATTCGCTTGGAGTTTGTTAAATATGTCAGAGCATTCTCTTCTAGCCTGTAATGTTTCCTCAGGGAAGTCTGATGTCATTCTGATAGGTTTTCCTTTGTAGGTTATCTGTTTCTTCTTCCTTATCATTTTCATGATTTTTTTCCTTGTCTTGAATCTTTGGAAGTCTTACTATTACATGTCTTGGTGTATTTTTGTTTTTGTTATGATAATTTGGTGATCTTTTAGCTTCCTGTAACTATTTTCATATCCTTCTTTATGTTTGGGAAGTTCTCTTCAATTATCTCCTTGAATAGCTTTTTGGTTCCTTGGTCTCTCTCCTCACCTTCTGGGACTCCTATGACTCTTATTATTTCCTTTCCTCATAGTGTCTGATATTTCTCTGATTGCTTCTTTATACTTTTTTCTTTGTACTTCTCCTTATTTCTCTTTTTTGGTCCTTTCTGTATCCATATCTTCAAGAGTACTAATTCGTCCCTCCATTTCAACAATTCTATTTTGTTGTTTTTTCCAGAGTTCTTCAGGTCCTCCAATGATCTTATAATCTCCTGCATTTCTTTCCTTTCCTTCTCTAGGGTCTCAGTTCTATTGCTCTGATCATTAATTATTTTTCTCATATTGCTCTTTTCCTTTTCGTTTTCTATATGTTTTTTAATCATGAACATTTTAAATTCTTTATCTGGCATGGAGAAAAGCTCTTCTATGTCATTGTTGTGTTTTGATGGCTGGTTTTCTTTTTGTGTCATGACCTTTCACTGTGGGCTTGCTTGGTTATTTGTGGTTTTTCTTCTCCCTGTTGCTTGTCTTCTGATTTGTTCTATCCCTTGGGACACTGTGCTACTGATGTTGGCAGGCATTCCTTCTAGGGTGTCTGAAACTGGTGGTCTGACCAGGTCCACCCCTATTACTCCAGAGTTCCACAGTGCTGCTGGGGTGCTGTCCTGCTGTTCCAGGTGCCAAGGGGTCACTTCTGCCCCCTGTGATAGCTGCATGCTAGCCTGTTGTTCTGTAGATCTGGGCACCTGGGAGTCCACTCCCACCCCACGTGCGTGCTGCACTTTGGCTGTTTCTATTGCTGAGGGTGGGCGGGTGAGGGTCTGCTCCCTTCCTGCCAGCCAATGTGTCTAGTCCCTGTTTTGTGCCACGCCCGGTGCCTGGTCACTGCTTCTGGTGTCAGGGGTGGGAATCCACTCCTTCCTTGCGTTCCTGTAGCATGACCGGTTCCGGCCCTGGGGGGACCTCCTGCAGTTGAAGTGTGCTGTGCGATGGTTCCTTCCCCTATGGCTCCGGGAGTTCCTCCCCGAGCTCACCTGGGGGACCCAGCCAGAGTGGTGGCAGCGGAGCACTGTGGAGTTGGTTGTTCAGTCCCTAAGAACCCCTGGGCAGAGGCCTGGGGGCTAGTTTGCTCCCAGCAGTTACTCTCCAGTCCTTGTGCTCACCCTCCACAATTGGGGTGTGCTGCGCACGATGGTTCCTTCCACTCTATTCTGAGATATTTTTATCCGAGAATCAAAAGCAGCAAGATGTACTTTATTCCATCAGCTTAATTCTTCCTTAAAATTTATTATTTATATACTGTTAATTTCCCAATAAATAATAATAACAATAAAAAATTATTATTTATTATGGCAAATTTCAAACATATACAAAAATGAGAACAATAGAAGGAACCCACATGTACCCATCACCCGCCTTCACCAGTCAGCGAAGCCCTTTAAAATGCACACCTGTGACGATGGCTGCAGGAAGATAGAGGGGTACAGTTTGATCCCTGACAGTTCTTGGTTTACATATGTGCATTCATGCAACTAACCTTCACACATCTGTACCCGCAGAAGGCTTCATGATTGCTTTTCAATCAGGAAAACTATATCACTGCCAGGGAAAGGGGGACTCCAAGTGAGTAAGGTTCAAGTGACTTACTCCTAAATGGATGCTTTTGTCATTCTTAACTTAAGGCTTGTAGGTAGCTTAATTATTAATAACTAGCTCAAAAAAGGGAAAGACCACTGATTAACCACCGAATCATACTTTCTGCTCAGCTCTGCTTGCTTTCAGAGAAGCCAAATTGTTGTGCGTGTGTGTGTGCACATGTGTGTGTGTGTGTAAAATGAAACAAAAAACCAAGTCAGAGAAATAGAAATATCTCAAGAGAACAAAAATTGCAGCCATGATAATCCCTAGGCCTGGCTCTTGCAGAGCACACCTGGCTTCTGGAAATGAGACTTTTTTCACTCTCAGTGATAACGACAAGTCCAGGGCACAACACAGTATTTAACAGGGTCATCGACGGACCTGCTGTGGAGAGGGAAGTCATACAACTCCATGTTCAGGTTTCCCTTTGATGCTCTCACCATGTGGTGATAAGGTTTCTAGTTAAAAACCACTGCCAGGGATGAAGCAGATCCGACTTGGCACTGAGAAGAATATTTACATGCTGATAGCAAGTGCCAGGACTTACTAAATACTAAATAGAAGGGTTACAGGCAACTGCAAGGTGCTCTCCACCTCAGGCTTCACTGCCATAGCTGAGGAGGCTAGTACTGGGGAAATTACTGAATCTCTGTGTGTTTCCGTTTCCCTACCGGTGACAACCTAAAGACAATGCTTGCCTTCCAGGTGGATGGGTGCCAAGGAAAGAGTGAAAGGAAAGGGTGACGGGTGTCTGCGCATGTAAAGTGCTTTAGAATTCTCGAAAAAAAAAGATAGAAAGATACTCTACCCAGTTTCTATGGGGGCCCATCCCAGACTGGACTGGCATCAACAGGTCTACAACCTGTGCAGTCACAAAGGCCCCACACTTTTCTAACACACTACTGCCGCTATCTTGGAAATCTTAAAAACTTGAAATTGGAGTCCCACATATTCATGTTGCAGTGGGCCCTGCAAATGCTGTAGGCAGGCCCACTCAGAGGCGTTGTCCAGACGAGTGGCTATTCACGCATGCATGGCCATCCCACTGAGAATCTGCACCTCACTGCCCTCTTCCTGTCCGGGACCCGTGCACAGACTAGGAACACAAAGCCAGTGCTAGTTCTCAGAAGACTGTGAGCTGAGTCCCAAGCTGCCCTTCAGGAAAGTTAAGTTTCTGAAGTGCTCTGAGAGTAAAACTTGTCAAGAGGATCTCAGTGAAGCTCTCAGGGGACCTATTTCCTGGAGAAGGAAAGCAGATCTCCTGCACATTGTCATGACTTGGAACCATGCTGACTTTTCTGGGCTCATCCTTTCCCCCCATGACATCACGCCTGCGTCAAACATTCCTCATGTTCAACAATTTTGATCATTTTTGAGAAGTCTGTTCTGCAACAGTGGTTATGTTTCAATGCTGAGATTTAGAACACACCTTGCTCTCAATAAGAGCACATCTTTCTTATTTTGGTGGTTTCTTCGAAAATAGTTTTTCACATACTTGATTTTTAATTGAGCAACACTGTTGTCTCTTTGTTCATGTTTGTCTGCCAAGAGTTTATGGGCCAAGGTGTGATAATTAAACTTTGTGGATTACAAAAAAGTTTTTAGTTATTTCTGAAAAATGGTCAAGGATTAAATACTACTTATCTTTAAGAATATTATTTCTTTAAAGAATTATTGAAGGCACAATGGTTTATACTAAAACCTGCTCATCTCAGTGTGCTTAGGACACGAGGTTTCATCCTAAAGAAAATAGCTGGTGGGCCACCTGTGGCCTGATTTTGCAAGATGTGGCAGGAACACACTGGGTGGGCAGTGGAGGTGAGGGGTACGGCAAGGCCAGTCTAAGGTCTTCTGTGGAAAGTGAATGTTTATGAAGTCTATAAGGATGATATCATAGCCACTTAGCACTGGGGCCTGGTGGCACTCTACCACATTTCCCTAGGCCACAAAATGCCAGAGGGTTTCGATTTATTTCTTATCATGTAGGAAGCAGGACACCAAATATCATGGAAGCTCTTTCTGGAAAACAGACACAGCTTGGGGCTTCCCATGGATGTGTTGTGGGTAAAGAGGCAAAAAATGATTTGCCCCTTTTTGTTCCCTTAAAGTTCCTGTTCCACTTTAGTACCAATTAAAAGAGGAATGTTGAGATCAGAGAACTGGAAATCAGAGTATGAGGGTCAGGCCCAGGCACAGGGCTTGCTGACACGTCTTACCTCTGTATTAGTCACACTTGCTGTGGGTGTCCCCTAGAGCATGAGAAGCAGAGAGCTGGACCTAGGGGGGTAGGTAGCTTCTCAAGAGAGAACTGGCAAGTGTGGGCCATTCATGCCTAGTGTCTCCTCTCAAACTTGCCAATCTGAGTAAAGGATAGAAAGACGCTAAGAATGTACTCAAATTATGGAAATTCTTTCACATGAAAACATGAGTAGTAAGGAATAAGTAGTCTCCAACAATAAATAAAGGAAAACAACTGTTTCTATTGAATTTAACATATGATGCTATCAAAAAGTAAAATGGCATGAATTCACATTCCAGTAATTCAGAAAAATTTCAAGTATCCAAAATAAATGCCTTACAGATTATGACTGGTTCAGAAAAATTCTTCAGTCATTTTTAACGGAGGAAAGAGTTTACTTTTAAGAACTTTCAAACTTACTTTCATAGCATACAAATGGTTATATTCATAACATTAGTAAATCTTATTTATGAAAATTTCCATTAAAACATCAACATAGCTACACTACATTGGATTTGTTCAAGGTTCTAGACATTCTTGGAAGCAAAAGCATGCATTTCTTTAAAATAGTCTCTAATTCATGATTACAACAGCTATGAATCAGCAGAGAAACCCCTATCTCTCCCCATTTGCTGCATTAGGGATGCTTTGCCATACCAGCAATTCCAGGCTGGTGTTACAGAGCAAGAAATGTGGTCTCTTAAGGAGCTAACTGGCTTGTGTCATTGGGCTGCCTGTCCCCAGAGAGAAGTTTCTACTCCATCCCTTCCTTAGTGTAATTATTCATTTGGCTGAAGCACTAAAAAGCTGCAGGCAGGTGGGGCTGCCAGTACCAGCCTGAGACATGGGCCCTTTAAGACTGGTTTATACAGGAGTCCACTGAGGTGAAGCTGCACTACAGCAGTGCCAGAGGAGCCTCAGTTCTGGTTTAGTCAAGGAGGGTCTGAGAGATTCCCTTCCTTTACACAGTACATTTGCAAACATTAAAAAGTAAACGGGGCTTCTTATTTCAGGGTTAAAGCTTTATGGTGTTGTTATGGGACAGAGAAGATAATTCAGTGGAGTAACACAATTGCCTATGATAAATGGCATTTTTAGGTCACCTTGGATGCAAAAAGATACTAGATGGGGGCAGGGAAGTCTCCCTGACTAATTTATTTCCAAAGTTTGCCAGTGTTAAGGAGGAAGGGTACCTGGCTGGGGGGCTGTGGGGTTTTCCTGCATGGAGTGGAATGTTTTGCCCATTTGGAGCGGCCCTCTCTTTCGGGTGATTTGTTGTAATGATGATGATTATTGTTGGATTATTACAGTCGCTCACTGGCAGGATTACAGTTAAAAATTTGGCCATGTTTGTATTATAAATGACTCTTTTTACAAGCCAGCTATAAAAGTTTACTTAGGTCTGAAATTTGATATACAAGTTCTCCATCCATGAGTGCTTTCCTTTCAAATAGAATTTTTAAAAATGGTTAATAAAATTGGTCTGTCTAATTTTCCTGAGTTATATGAGTATTTTGGAAAAGCAGAAATGTATC
Source organism: Scalopus aquaticus (assembly GCA_004024925.1). NCBI lineage: Eukaryota > Metazoa > Chordata > Mammalia > Eulipotyphla > Talpidae > Scalopus > Scalopus aquaticus. Next base: position 131,421 of record PVIJ01002139.1, on the reverse strand, counting down.
ATTTGTATAGGCTTTCTAACACTTTTTCTTGGTTTAAACTAGAAGCTATAAAATTTAAATTATACATACTGAGCTTGGATAGATTGAGCAGAAATGATATAATGTACAAGCTAGACTGGAGAAATGAAGAGGGACAGATGATCTCGACACTGAACTTTAAAAATCCTATCATGGCCCAGAAGTAGAAGCCCTTTGGAACAATTATGCTGTGCATTTTCATTATGCATTTTATACCTCTAAGCACATAATCACCTGCTCATGTCTATCTGATAAATAATGAGATTTTTATTTCACATTTGCATTGTTAATTACAGTATATTACAGAAGTAAGATACCAGGCATCTGTTATTAATAGAATGTAATTTTTTTTTAAATAACAAGGGCACTTTAAATAGATAGAGAGAAAGCACCTTTTATTTGAGGCCACCTGGACCTGTTGGTAGCTTTTTGTTTGGACTTTCAGATAAATATGGCAGGGACGGAAGAAAAATACCACATAAATTGAGCCATCAAGATAAAAAATATAGTGTGATTTACAGTCTGGCAAGAATTTCTGTTTTTACCCTCAAGGGTAAGGAAGGAATCACAAATTTTGAAAATGCAATAACACAGGACTATATTTAAGGTTGAGGAGATGAAAAATCCCATCCATGAGTAACTTTGGTCACATTTTGCGGGGTCATTTGGGAAAGCCAATTCTAGGGGTCTCAGGATCATTATGCTCACTACCCAAAGATGGTTCTTTTCAGTAGGTCTTCATTTCTCCTCCTATTTCCACTCCTGGGTCTTGCTGAGAGGTGGTGAGGTGAGAAAAGTAGCAGACTAAAATCCTAGGAGCCTGGGAATTCTCCACCTACTCATTACAATAACCACCCAGGTGCACGTTATTTCTCTGGGTAACAAGGAGCACTGGCCTTCTAAAATTAAGACACACATGGAAATTCCTAGTAAGGTGCATTTAAATTTTTGCATGTGTAAATACTAAAGTAAACTAATTTAAGTAAACTGAAATTTATGATTGTTTTACTTTGAAAATCTAATCAAAGCACAGATTTTATTTATAGAGAATAAATTGTGTGACTTAAGGAATGCTGAAAAACCTTTAAAATGAGGAAAACTTGTTTGGAAAGTCTTTGACACTGGAATGCCTTTACTTTAAAGCTGTTTCCTTAAACCTGAGTATCTGGTGCCCACCTTGAGTCCTATGCACGGAGACTGTGCTGTGGTTCAGTCCAAATGCTCCCCTCCCTTCAAGGAGAAGATTCTGAGGATTCTGAGCTATCGCCTGGAGGAGGCTGCACTACACCAGCCCCCTTCAAGCAGATGTTACATTCCCAAGACATTCTCAGCCTAGAGGGACAGTCTATGTCTAGGGCCTGCCTGGGGCTCTTCCTCAATATCTCTTTCATCCTCTTTCCCAGGGCTAACCAAGATTTTGGGGTGCTAATGACTAGGTCCCAGGGATCTGGGGTCGGGGGCTATTTGGTGGAGTGTGGCTGTGATGTCAGACTGCAGTGCTAGCTGGGACTCCTCACTCACGCATGCGAGGCTTCACCTGCTAGGGAGGGAACCAGGGATTGGAAGACAAAGACGAGCAAGAGGCCAGGGTGTTGGGTAGAAGGTGGGGAACATTTGTACTCTAAGCCTAGACCCCCCCCCCCAAACACCAGGGCCAGACCTACTTGTAAGAATGACCCTGCAAGTTTTCAGAAGAAATATATTTCATGCTCCAACTCAGAATTTACCTATGCCACTACCAAAATATTTCCACTGTCTGATTTTTGTGGTGCATTTTACAACCTAACAGAGATACTCTACCTGGCAACACCTTCAAATATTTAACCCACACTTGTAGTTTAGGACTTAATTCTTTTCTCTCTTGTACAGTGAGCTATTCTTTTATGTGAGTTTTATTTTATTGTTTCTGAGACTGTTAAGTCCCTTGACATAGAAAGTAAGACTTATAGCTCTGTGGTGTATACCTACTGTGTCTAGTAGAATTTTAAATACAGAGTAGCTAATAAATGCTTGTTGCTTGATTGATAAACCTATAATGCCTTATAAATATGCTAATTAAGACTTTGGTTAACAGTTTTAACACTTGAAGTTGTTGAGAAAAAGAAGTGGTTTCTCAGGTACAAAAGAAAACAATATAAAATCCAGGGAGGGAGAGCTAAAGGCAGGGGAAAGCATTTGCATCTCTTGCTTCATTTAGGATTGAAGCTGAAAAGGGGCTTTCACAGACCCTTTCTCTTCCATGGGCCACCATCACCTGAGTCTTGAAAATTGACAGGCAAATCTTTTTTTTTTTTTTTTTGAAGATTTATTTATTTATACGTAGAAGCTGGGGTACAGACCAGAGGTATGGGGTGGTGAGAAGGTTCACCAGAGACAGAGCAGCGAGCAGAACAGGCAGATCAGAAATGCACTGCTGAGGGGAGCAGCGGGCGAGGCAGGAGAGGTCTGCCGCACCATGCGGGATTCTCCCGGGCTGGGCGTCGAACTCGCATCTTGTGCTACCGACAGCTCCACAGCGCAGAGCCCAACTGCTGCGCCACCGGGGAGGCCCCTGACAGGCAAATCTAATCTGGGTCTATGAGACAGGACCAATTTCACTTATAAAAACAGTGGTAAGCAAAGGATTTGGCAAACTCTGCTGTTTCACAGCACACAACTTATTTGTGCCCAGATCAACAGTAAATAAACAGAATGGTTTTGTGTGTGGTTAAGAGGATTACATGTCAGAGAATGTTTTTACTGCTAAGGCACAATCAGCAGTGAACTCCTCTTTCTTTCTGCTCTGACATTATGATGTCTCCTTCTAAATATATCAACACACATCAGTTTATTCCACTCAGAATCAGTTTCTTTTATTTTTTAAGGTTAGTAGCTTTGTTGCTGTGACCGCTAAAGGCTTTAATTAGCCTTACGACAGCATGATTTGGTCTGGCTATCTTTAAACTAGACTAGATCCCTAGTCAGCTGCCTGCACATCCTACTCGAATAGGGCTATGCTTTCCATGAGGAGAAAGATCTCAGAGTGTGGCTCAGGGGCCCTTACGCAGCCTGAGGCCCTCAGGAAGTCTGTAAAATCTATACTATTTTGATAATAATACTAACATGTCATTTGCCTTCTCACTCTCATTCTCTCCGAAGCACATAGTACACTTTTCCAGAAGACACCTGGATACACTCTGATGGATAATGGAGTGTGTACTTGTGCATTCTGGAGTATTAAAAGTTGTCACTCTCAGTCTTGAGTACAGCAAATAACGATTGATATCATCCACATAAATGAAAGCTCTTTGGGATCCTCAATTTTTTAAAATGTAAAAAGGGTCTGAAGATAAAAAGTTTGAGAATCACTACTTTAAAGATATGAATGCTTACATGTCCAGTTAATTCTTGAGTATACCGATGTTCAGTGGCAATTTACAAAGTGATTAAAAGTTGGGGAGTCAGGTTCTTAAGGAGAAGTGGAAGGAACTGGGCTTGGACAGTCTGGAGAAGAGAAACTAGAGAGAAGCCTTAATAATGATCTTTAGATATGTGAAGGGTTGATGCAGAGAACAAGCAGAAATTGGCTTGAAGTGCAGTGTGTGAGATTTAAACCAGAGATAAAGAGGAATTCTCTGTCAGGGGTTGTTAAATAGCTGAGTGGGTGACTGACGGGCTTGTGGAATCTCCTCCTCTGGAGGTCTTTAAAAACCAGATAGATTTTCATCTGTCTGGGATGATTTAAATGGGGCTGAGCCAGAAAGCCGAGGGGATGGAACAGATGATGTCTTGGGCTTCCCTTTCCAGCCCTTTGGTTCTATAATTAGCTTGATGAAAGGAGCTGTGGCGATTCGTAGTGAAGGATTAGGCAGGAATGCGCTTGCTGATCTTGGGATAGGTCTTGTGTGGGAAAGCCAGAGGTTTGTATCATGCCATGAAGTGACTGACGCCGAGGAAGTCCACTTCAGGTCAGATTTGGAAGGACGGGGCGACCTAATTCCCTGCTGAATCTTTCTCAATATCTAGGAAGAGTAAAAAAGGATACTTGGTAGGTTACTTTTAGTCAGCTTGGATGGGACCTGGAAAATTTCTAATATCAAAGGTAGGTATTTGGGCATGGAGTGCTTGTAATTCAAAAGAGGAAAATGCAATCCTTAATTTTATAAAAGAACAGTATGAGAAAGTCCAACAGAAAGTACTGAGAATCATGTTCTTCATAGATATACCCTTCAAATTTTGCTGTGTGCAGGTGATTGTTTTTTCTTATAGAATCAGTGGATTTTTGTTGATTACAGTGTTCAAAAATTTTGCATTTTTGAAAATTAGAGGTTTGATATTTCTCTGTTCCAGGTTAGAGACCCAGAGAATCAACTAAATACCAAGGCAGTTTGTTCCTTTGCTTAACACTTGAATTTCCATAAACCCTGTGCCTGGGCCAAAACAAGGGGAAGGAAAGAATGCAAATTTGCCGGGGCTCCTGTTAGATCCTGACATAAGAAACAACACGGTAGAAATCAGTAGACTCATCTGGGCTAATGAGCTGGATTAGAGAACATAAATGAGATTTTATCTAAATGTAGCCCCATTCATGTTGTTCTATATTGACACAAAAAATATTTGGATCATGTGTTATCTCAGCTTGCGTTGATTGATAGAAAGCAGAAAAGAGATAGAGTGGGGAAGACCCCCTTTGGGTCTTTTAGAAACTGCAGAGTAGTCTGATCAGATATCATTCAGCAAAGCAACCCTAGCAGAGAGCAGATAACCCCACTGTGGGAAATGATTACCAGGTTCTATCTATCTCCAAAGACTCTAAGAGGCTAGCAACCTCTCTTCTGACAAGGCCTTGGTGCAGAACGAGATGGGAAGCCATGCCTGGGGTGACACTGCAAACATGCATCTGTCTGAGAGAGGAGGAAGACTTTTATGGAAGTTATAAGACAATAAATCTCTTGAATTTTTAAGAACAGTACCAGGAAAATACTCACTTAAAGGTATCTTCCAACTTTATACTGTGTCTCCAATTCATGCTCCTTGATAGTGAAAGAGAGATGGAAGTAGAGAGAGAGGAGGGTGGGGAGAGGGAGAAAGGGAGGAAGGGGGGAGGATGGGGGAAAGGAAGGAAGGAAGGAAGGAAGGAAGGAAAGAAGGAAGGAAGGAAGGACTGAAGGAAGGAAGGAAGAAGAGGGGAGGGAGGGTCGGAGGGAGGGAGGGAAGGAAGGAAAGAAGGAAGGAAGGAAGAAGTGGGGGGAGGGAGGGAGGGAGGGAGGGAAGGAAACAGGGAAGGAAGGAAGTCCTGTTTTTAGAATGCATAGAATTAACATAGGAAAAATGACATTCCAAGATACCTAGTAAAATATAACACATAGAATTTTCCAATGCGCTTGATAATAGCCTTGTTTCTTTTAACTACCTTGCAGTTAAAAGCTTATTACCTGCGTGGATAAAAATGGAAATCTTTCCTTTTGGGGTTCAGCAAGCTTGTGACCATAAAGATAGAATAAGACTTAGTGGTTAGAAAAGGAAACATCTCTGCTTTGCCTGCCTTCCACCCCCCTCCCCAAAGCTACTTTCTAAGCCAGTCAACAATGGCCCTGTAAGTATTCATCCTTACTCTCAGAGTTTGGCACTCTGACCTTCCCTTCATTCACCCAAATTGCTCTCCCAGCAGTTACCTCTGCCTGCTGTGCTCTGTACTCTGCTTTCCTCCTGGTGTCTTCAGTCAAAGTTTTCTCAGATTTCACTGAGTATGTCTGAGTATGTCGCCAGCACCCCAGAGGGCACCCATTTTCCTCATAACCCTATCCTAAGACTTACTGCTGTTACCTCACAGTAGAGTTATTTGTGTTCTGTTTGTTTGTTACTCAATTGCATATTCCCATAAGGCAGAGGCCAAGCATATCTAACCTTCATTTCTAGTAGCTGCTCATTTAATGCTTACTACTGAACCAAATTTGATTGAATACATCTTGCCCAGAAAAGGAACAAAAATCCAGAGACTATTAGTGCCTTTCATTTATGGAGGTATATTTATTACACTAAATATTCAGTAGAAGCAACATGACATAGTCAAAAATAGAAGTAATGGGAAAACCCACTTCTACAAGCGTATTTATTCAATTATTCATAATTCGATCGGACAGTGACTGAAAGAATGCATATACATGTGTGCATAACTATGTATGGATTTTTATGTATGAGGTGGACAAATGTGATCTACATTTTAGGTTTTCGGTCACAAACCACATAAAATCAAGAAGTACCAGAACAGAACAAAATATTTAAATGTCAGATTAGAGTTCTTAGTGAATCACATCCTGAATTTTATAAGGAAAACAAACTGAGAAAAAGCAGAAGAGCAAGTGAAATTTTCACTTTGCATCTTCCTAAAAGAATTTTATTATTCTCGTAAAATTACTGTGCTTTGAAAAGCTGATACATTTTCTAATTTTTTTTTAGAAATTTAATAGTTACCTTCTGAAAAAAAATATTCAAAGATGACATCTAAAAAGAAATATAGTTTATTTTTCTTCTGTCCTTTACCTGGGGAAAGTTACAAATTATTTTCAAGAGAGAAAGATGACATTTCTACAGACGATTAGTCTAACAAATAAAATTGCTGGGCAAATACCTTTTTTTCCTACGGTAAATGGTTCTGAATTTGTACAAAGCATACTTTAAAATGATAGGAAGCATGAAAAACACTCTGAATAATTACTGTTGGAGGATATTTGCTTGTGTTTGAGTTTCTGCATTTTCTGTACATTTATTGTCTCCCTTCCTGATGCCTTCACCAAATTTCTTTTTGTTCTGTATGGGAATGTGTGAGCGCATTTTACACCACAGTTTTAAAAACTTCTTTTGAGTGCTTTTGTAAAGTTCATTGTACTTGACTGCATAGATTTTTTTTTTTTAAGTCTTGTTCAGTCATGCCAATTCCTATGCTTTAATGTATAGAAACAGAAATCCAGAGTGAGTCCTACAGCCTGGCAAGGACAGAAATCGGGCTCAATCTTGGGGATAGTTCCCATATTCCACTTTTTAAAATAACTCACATTGATTTATTTTTCAGGAAAATTATGCCCTTCGTAGAAAATGCATTGATCATAGTATTCATGAAAAGTGCAGAATCTGTGATCTCAAGAGCACAGAGATTGACTTCAAACAATTGCTCATTTTATCCATGAGTGTTCCACAAGGTCCTGGGGAGGAGCACTTTCAACTGAGGAATAAGCAGGATCCTCAGTGCAGAATGGACTTCAAGTTTGGTTAGACCACAATGAAAAGTGTTGAAAGCCATTAGCAATTAAGAGCATGGCTCTGTGCTGATTTGCTTTATGGTCTACTTCATGCTGCTCATGCACAGTAGGTAATACACATGGATTCAGCATAAATTTAATTTTGCACATTAAGTAAAGTGCAATAGATAAATTATGCCTGAAGAGGAGCCACCAGCTGCTGTAGCCACTTCAACTAATGCATCCTGAAGGTGCCTGAGCACATCAGTTGTGTCGAAGCACTAATGCATCCTGGATGGCTGCATGGATACATTTGCTGTGTGAAGCAGGGGAGCCTCCTGGCTCTCAGAGGGGCCAGGAAAAGAAACTGGTCCAGCTTCCTGGGGCTGCACTCCTTCCCCTGCCCCACCCCACTCCTGAACTGGCTCTGCCACGCCTGGTCTCATGCAAGGACTTGGTGAAGGGTCCTGGACAGGATTTTCCCATGACCTGGGGAAGTGAGATGGAGTGGGAGGGACCCCAAACACCCTTCCCCTGGCTGAGTTGAAGGGTCCGGAGTCCATATGAAATGGGCACCCCACTGAGGATTCAGAAATCGGAAAGGATGTATTACTGCAAAGATGGCTGAATTAGAGCTGCTGGGGGAACACTTACTTTTGAATTTCTTGGCATCCTCGGACCTCATTTCTCAACATTAATGTTCACTTTATGGTCATTTTTTTTGGTATTTAATATATCTACATCCCATACAGGGAATTGAAGCAGAACACGCTGAGGGCTTTAAGGCAGAAAACAGATCTCTACTCTGTGGCAGGGTTCATTCCTGTGGCCAGGAATGGTGATGACATGCTTTAAGTTATTTGAGATGAGTAAGCAGTTAAAGTTCCACTGCAAATGTGGCTCTGATGGTTTTCAGCCAAACTCTGATAATGGAAGTTTCATCCTCTTGAACATCCCCTCCTGGGAAGCCCGTAACTGCACCTGTTCCAGCCTTGTGCTCTTTCCCACGAGGTGGGGAGGCTGCCTCGCTGGTGCCTGTCATTGTTCCTTTGCCTGCTGAGAGCACCCTGCCAGGACCGGCTCCCTCCTCCTCCTCCTCCCTTTGCCACCCCCCTTTTCTGGGAGGATGAACTCTACTGGCTGTGGCTGCTTCTTGGAGAAGCAAACCCAAGCACGCTGAGTCCGGTGACAAGGGCACACTGGATGCTCAGGGCATTAACGCCAGGAACAACTTAGCACACACCAGACTCCATGCCAAGTCCTTCACTTGTATCATTTATCTAAGTTTCATAGAAATCCTATTACCATTTTCATTTTGCAGAGGAACAGCAAACAGGTTTTGAAACTCAAGTTACTCACCCAAGGGCAGATGTGGCTGATAAAAAGCAGAGTCGTTGTCTGGACCAAGACAGCTGGACTTAGGCTCGTGTCCTTCACCATCACATTCCTTCACCTTACACTGCACTTCAGTTCACTTTGCCTTTGAGCTGTGATTTTTTTTCATTCTGCAAAAAAGGACAGGTTTTCTTTCAATCATTTTTTTTCCTTACGGAAAACGAGCTTGTTCTGTCTTAAAATGAAAACTTTTTCTTAAAAGGAAACTAAACGTGTTCTATGAGAAAGTCTACTCATGATGAGTCATGTCCGCAACCTCTAATATTCCAGAAGAACATTCTGATATGGAATAGAAATTCTAGTTATGCATGGTGAGTTGACCAAACTCAGAGATCAACTTGACCGTGGAGGTTTCGAATACTTCTCCTAAAAGAAGATGAGCCACAAGAATGATGGATTGGGCCTCCCTGGTGGTGCAGGGGTTGTCTCAGCGTTATCAAGCTTTCTCTAGCCACTGCAGCATGAGTGGCATGAGTTTGATTCCTGGCCAGAGGTTAACCCACATGGCACAGCAGACCTCTCCTGTCTCGCCCACCGCTCCCCTCGGCAGTGTATTTCAGTGGATCTGCCTGTTCAGCTCCCCACTCTATCTCCAGTGAATCCTCTCACCCCCCACACCTCTGGCCTATACCCCAGTTCTAGTATGCATAAATAAATAAAAAAAATCTTTAAAAAAAGGATAATGGATTGCTGGTCCTTTGAGGTCCTTTCTCAGGCTCTGTTAGAGGAAAGAGACCCAGAGGGACACCCCAGGTGTGCACCAGCAAGGGAGCCCTACGGCATGTCTCACCCCAATTCCACTTGCAGGAAAATTGGCCGTGGAGGAGTCTAGGCCACAGAAATCCACAAGCTCTACAAATTAGGGCTTGTCTTCATTTTCTAGAGACTCAATTATGAAGCATTCACCCTGAAACCACTGGGCACATGCCCCATGGCCTGTCGGGCCTTCTTGACTGTTCTGGATACTTGATCCTGCTCCTTAGCTCTTCAGTCAGAACTCTTAAAAAAGAGAAATAATTCTCGGAATTGGAACACAACTCTTTATAACATATAGGCTATTATTCATGTGCTAAATTTTAGTAATATGAAATCAGGCTCTATTTGTCCAAGCAAATAGGTGTTGCAACATTAATAATAATGCCATGTGTCACAGAAAGTGAGTATATGCTGGCAGTGAGAGCCAAAACCCCTTCCCAGATACATACATGTCCTACACAGGATCGCTGTGGTAGACAGAAATGCTCATCACAAGGGACTGTGGGGACTGGAGCCAGCATGTACTGCGTAAGATCACAATGGCCATGAATAGGAATCCACGCTTATATTACTAAAATATAGGGCCCAGGTTATCATTCAACTCACTTGCTTTTGAGTTGCCTATTCTATATCTAACTCAGTGTTCCCATAGCTTCAGGCAACACGACCTAGCTTATGCACAAAAGAAATTTACTGGATGAGTTCTGGGTGGCTCACAGAGCTGAAGGGGAGATGAGAGAACCAGCCTCTGCAAAGGGAACTGCCCGGTCACTCTTCTGACAGCCCCACCACTGTCCCCCTGTTACAGCACAGTCTGTTTTAGTTCAGTGTTGCTGGGAACGTGAGAGAGACAGGGACAGAGCACCTTCCCCCCAAATAGGGGAAAGATAAGGCCACAAAAGGGAGTCAGGAAATGACGATGAAAACAGGGAAATGATGATGCAGCATGGCCGACTTCTGCCTCCCCATGAGTGCTACAATGTTCAAAGGAGAAGGCTAGGAATCCCTGTCCAGACCGCAAATTGATAACTCAGCAAATGTTTGCATTTCTAGGATAAAGTTCTGAAATCCTGTTGTTCACGAGTCTTATAATGGTGAGCAGGTTTTTGTTTTTACCTTAAAACTGAAAAGACTGAGAGTCAAATTTGCACTTCATTTGTAGAAATCTATGAGCTCACATGAGAACCATCCCCAGTTCCATGTGGTGGCTTTCTCCTCGTATTTGCTTTCTTGCTTTGTGCCTATTTCTAATTTATGTCATGCAGTTATATTTTACATATGATCTTAAGCTGCCTAGACTCCTTCTTCCAACAAGGCAGTGTATAAATAAATAGATACATGCAACCACTTTTTAGGATTCTTTTCTAATTTTAAATATCTTATTGTTCTCATTCAGAGAAACTATACATTCAAGTGAACAGGATATATCCTCTTAAATTCAAATATAATATCAGAGTCACCCTTTCTTGATTGATACTTATTCAAAACACAGAGTTGCTTTTTACATCTCTTTACTTAAATTCACATGCGAGGAAAGCAATACCATAGAAGTAAGAGGAATGGTAATTATTTCCCTGGAGAACAATAATTTTGCAATAAATTTCAAAAACAGCACGATTTAGCAAATTAAGCTTAGAGCCAAGGAGATTAAATAGAGTTAACTTTGTAGAAATAAATTCTGATACCACAGGCTTCAAACATTACTTTAAATGTGCTCATTTTGAAAAAAGCGAGTGAAAGGACCTGGAAGGCTTGGATTCGGGATGTTGAGTTTTGCATTTAAGGGCTGAGGAGTGAAACCTTTTTCACACCAGGCAGCCATAATGAATATACAGCTATATGTGCACTTTATTTTGATGTTACCAGGCTGCTGAGTAAGCACTATTGGTGGCAACCTCCCCTTCAAAGGAAATTTGTACTTTCCAGCCATGCTTCTGTGCTTTGGCAACTCCACATGGAAACAGTATTTCTTTGATCCTATATTTGGTACTGATATTGTTTATGTTTAAATGTTAAAAATAACTCTTTAAAGCCACATGCCTTAAGGTTAATAATAAAGGCACACTCTCACCTTTTAGAAGAGTTTACAAGAAATCTCAGGCCACCTTCTGTAGCCAGATTCTTAGCTACTACATCTGAAAGGGTTTGAATTGGGTGCTAATTCATTACAAAAATCTTCCCATTAACTCTCTCCTCAATGTAGGTGCTTCAGTTGCTATGTGTTCTTTCTTTTCTTGGGAAGAAAAAAGACAGAACAGACAACTAATACTCCTCCCCACCTCCATCAGTAAATCACCGTCTATCTATCCATCTAATAGATACTGTCTTTTTCTCTGCTTTAATCTGGGGAACCAGCTACAGTCCACAAATGGAAAGACAGAGCTGGTCTTCTTTTGGTTAGTTAGAAGCAGTTCTCCCAAAGTGCTGATGCTGGTCTACTGTCAAACTACACTGCTCTCCCATTAATAGTAACCATTTCCTCTGAAATGTCTTTCTCGTTGACTCACCCTCTTTTAAGGAGCAGTTTTTTTTATAATGGTCACTAAGTCACTATCAGATAATTCTAAATTCTATGAAGCGCAAACAGAGGAAATTCATGTGATCAGTTCCTTGGCATTTACAGGTTGTGTGGATTTTGAAAGACTTAGGGAAATTGTGGTTGTGTTTACCTACTAAAGTTGAAATACATTCTACCATTAAAATGCACACTTTTATTAATGTTGCTCAATATTATAATAGAAGCCTGTGTGTGTGTGTGTGTGTGTGTGTGTGTGTGTGTAGTATGTGTATTGTTAAATAGAACATACATTGTATTTATAGCTAGGATATTTTTGTAGGACAATACCGAGGCTGTTCCTGGCTACTTCAATCTAATCAATTTGAGAGCTTCAGTTTCATCTCAATCTACCTATTGGTTGATCAGCTAGTTGGTTGCTAGGTTGATGTGGGAAGGTGTTCACAGTTTAGTTTTTGTTTTCTGGTTAAGACAAAAGAGTGATTGTGTGGCTTAGTAATCAGAGATGAAGAATTCACAAGTGTGTCTGGACAAATGTTTTGTTTGATTGCTGCTGATTAATCAAATCTCTTTGGTCTAACTTGGCCTCCAAACCCAAATTCACTCCAAATTGCTTCTATAATACCACGTGTGGCAAATCTGTGATCTTGCCAAACCACCTGAAAAGAATTATTTTCTTAGTACACACACACACAAAAATTGTCAGTTTTTTAAAGTTCAGACCATAGAGATTCTGAATAATTAAAACCTTTCCTACACCTCGGTAGCCCTCTGAAAGGTTAAGTGTGTTTCTGTTCTTGCATCTACAAAATAATTATGACAAACGGAATAGGCTTCTTCTCTGAAAAGACATGGAAACCAAGTAGTTATTTGTGTCTGCAAATCATTTTGGGTCTAAAGAACCAGAAGATAATAAATTGTTTTGCTAAAAACAGGAAGTTTGGCAAAGATGCAAAAGTACAGCTAAACTTTGGCCAGGCAACCCAAAACATTGTGTTCTTCTTTGAAAGTACTTCCAGCAAGAAAAAAAGTGGAGTGCCTTGAATACATAGTTTAAGAAACAGTGAAGGCATCTGGCAACATGAAGGGCTTGCCAAATCTGTGGTTGTGCTGTGCTTGCTGATGGAAAGATGTGCCAGTTTTCAATGACTTATGTCATGCACAGCTGGAAGCCCATGCATAAATAAGACCTCGAGGATTGCGAAGTCCAAAAAGATTCGGGCAAACATTCCTCCTTTCTCTCCTTTCATCCAAACTGTTCAAAATATTAAATAAAAGCAAGGCCAATTTCAGATCTCTCAGGGAAACCGATTTCTAGGTGGGAGTGTTCGATCAGTTGAGACATTCTGGAAATTGTTAGTTTTTTCTCTCCCCTCCCTCACATTCTTCATATTCACTCTTGCCAGCTTTATTAATATATTGCGATTATGTGGCATCTGTTTTGGACAGAGCTGATAGGGTTGTAATTTCCACTTTAGTCCATCAGTCTGGAAAGACTTCAAAATGTGGGCCAGAAAAAATAAAGAAATTAACCCAAGGCGTCTGGAAAGGAGAATATTGCGCTTCTGTCAATTCAGCTGTGGGGAATCCTGGGAACTCTTGATTGGCAGAGAATGTGCTGGAGCAAGGGTGCTTCTAGGGCTTGCAGGGCCTTTTCCAGCTGGCAGTGGCAATGGCCTCTTTTTGTTCTCATCCTACAGTGGGTGGCTGGGATTGCGGTTTTGAACTAGGGATTCAAGGAGAACTCCTGATTTTGGTTCTGACCACGTATTTGGAACTAAAGGCAACTGTCCAACTCTCTTAATTCATCATCTGAAGAGGGGGAGCAGGAGGCAGAGGACCCCATAAGTAGAGACCCCAAAGGCCACAGACCTTGGGGAGAACACGTCTGGGGAATCAGGAGAAAACAGAGGAAAATGAACCAGTTCTTTTTTCTTGTGAGGCGGATTTTCTCTGATCACGATTCTCTCCTACCTACTCCTTAATGATTGGTTTTAACTTGGAGGCACCTCCTGACTTTAAGGGCAAACTATTTTCTCTTGGGGGAATTTGGAGATGGCCAGCAACCTCATGTGGCCCTGCCTCTGCAGCTGGTGACCAAGATGATTCTATCTCACAAAACTGCACTCCCTTCATCTGCTGATGAGTCATTCTAATGGTACCTACCTCAAAGACATGTGAAAATCATAAACAGGTGAAAGTAAGCAAGGCAGGGGCTGCACTGATCTCCCAAAGTCCCACCTCCTAATACCATCACAGTGAGGAGGGAGGGTTTCAACATATGGATTGGCGGGGGTGGGAGGGTGGTTGGAGGGGGGGAACAGGCAATGGAGCACAGATATTTAGTCCACAGCAGTCCACAGAAAGAGCAAAAGGAACGTGGGCTATAACGTTAGGCCTGTGTTCTCCTGCCTGGTCTTAGAACCCAATGGAAGCTTTCTGCATCCTGATGCCCAGACTGTGATGGTCCTGATGGCATTGGAATTTCTGGGGTGAGAACCAGGCTGCTGTGATGCATCCAACTCCCCAGGGGGTTCTGAAGGCTGCTGGGATCTAGGACCCCCAGGTGAGGGCTGTGGCATGTCACTGTGCTCAGCAGCAGAACCCGAGTCCTGGTTTTCAGGGGTTTGGCAGCTCTGCTCTCTGCCCCCTGGGCTGTGTTCTGCCTGTTGACTACACTGCGCTAAGTCAGGGCCGGCCTGCCTGAGCCTGAAGTCCCTCTCCACAACCGGAGTCAATCAGGTCTAGCATCTAAGTAAAAGGAGACACTGTATTAAGATTGCTTTAATTAAGCACACCTTTTCTTTACCTTGTATTCTTTCTCTTCCTACCACCAAGATTTGCACCACCTCTTCCTTACTCCTCAAAGACAATGAAATGAAAACTGACTGTGTGGCTTTGAAATCACTGAAGAGCCCAACAGCTCTCTAGTGTTCTGGTGATGACTGGGACCTGGGATGGACTCACTCTGTGGGCTCCTGGCTTTCAGCCCCTCTGGAGCCAGAGCCCCATCACATACCCCACACCCTCATGAGGCCTAGTTCTGGAAACACCAGCGTAATGCTTATGAAGTCACGCCCCATGAGGCTTGGTCTTGGAGAACTGTTATGGCTGAAAGAACACAGTCCATGCAATCAGAAGTCATTTCAAAATAAATCCAGTCCTCTCCTTGCACTTCTCCAATGCCCTGTGTGAACAAGAGCCTCGACACTTCTCACTTTCTCCCATTTTCTTCCCCTTCCATTGCTCCTGCAGGCTGTGACAGCTTTCTAAAGTGCTCCCCTAAAGTCCTGCCAGGCTTTGCCTCACACGTGTCTGTGATCCTTTGCTCCTGCTCATTTTTTTTCTTTTTTTTTTTGCAAATCTCAGGAACCTCAGAGGCAAGCGTGGCCTTGGAGGGTTGAAGGAGGCAACCCTATAAAAGCAGACCGTTCTGAATCACTTTGAGGAGGCAAAGGGAAGAGAGGCAGGGAACACTCAGGTCTAACAACTGCTGTCTCACACATAGAAGTTGTTGGGGAGGCTTCTGGAGCTCCAACAGGCTGCCCTGGGAACCGTGGGGTGCTAACCATTGATGTGCCCTCTGGGACTCCCCACCCCCTTGCTTTTCACAAACAGAAGGTATATTTGGCAGAATCTCACCTTCGGCTCTCTGGGTAGACTAGCACTGTCTTCAAACGCAGCTGGCTGTGAAGCCTGAGTTCCATTAGACTCACTGACTACAGTTCTTGGGTCAAGATGTTAGAAGCAGAGGCCCAGAGGCCGAATGAACTTGGTTTCATGTTCCTTGGCGTTTTCCTGAACTTGGGAAAGACAGCCCTCTTATTCTCTTGGTTTATTTATTGCCCCAATTTTCTTTTTCTTTTACTGTGGCACTTGGGGTCAAGGCTGAGGGACTCCAGAGAAAGCGCTGTGGCTCTGACGTAATTTTACGGACAGAAAGTTCCATTCTCCTTCTCTGTGAACGTTAAGGACATCGCGTAGCATGACGTGGGGCCAGGCTTTACAGATGGCTTGGAGCCCTCTCTGGAGTAACACGGAATGGAAGGAGTTGTGTGGGGAGCTGTCAAGCACACTTTTTTTTAAAGGAGAGGAGCTGTGGAAGGCTTCTTGAAAATCTTCTGAATTGCTGGGCAGAAGAGTATGTGTTGAAGCATATGCTGAGAATATGGATTATTCTGGTGTACAAGAGGGAGTACTGAGCCACTGGTGCCTCTTTGATCCACTGTGTGTGTTTCTCATGCTGCCTGGGATTTGTTTTCTCCCACTGACAGCTGCCTCAGCATCAGGCAAGAAATTCCAGAACTTGGAACACCCCTCAAGGAGGCTCACAGTCCATGGCCTCGAGGACTTACAGAAGCTGGGAAATTTTATCCTACAAAGACCTATTCTCTACTCGGCAAGTCTCTCAGTAAAATAGGGGGATAGATGGATTTTGGAGGCAGAATGACTGAGGCTTACAGGCTGCCTGACCAATGAGACTTCATGCTGTTGAGTTTTTGCTTCTGCACTATGATCACATCCTTGACTCACAACGACACTATCTGGAATGACTTCCAGCCCCTGAGAACTGTTATTTTTTCCCCACCCCAACAGAAGAATCTGCATGTAGCACCTATTTCAAACATCCTTAGACAGCAATTAATAATCACCAATTTAAACTCTGGAGTCAGAATGCATAGGTTCAAATTCTACTCCACTATCTCTTAGCTATGATTTTGTGCAAATTAATAATGAAGCTTCAATTTCCTTATCTGGAAAACTATGGGCAATAAATTAGTACCCACATCATTTTGAGGACCACATGAGATGACATGCATTTAGTGTAGTACATAATAGGCACCAGAAGTGTTTGCCATTATTATCTAAAGGTGCCATTTGGGGCGGTAGAGGTATGCCTGATATCACCTAGGAAAGCACTCAAAGTATTCACTATTGTTTCTTCCAACTAGCCTGAGGTCTTTCACATAGCTTAAAAGTCAGTGAAGACTGTTTGATACTTCTTAAGTCCAAGGAATGTGAAGATAAGACACTCTTGAGACCATTATGAAAACCAACAATGGGAGCCATTTTGTCACAGGAATAATGCAAATGATAAATGCTCAGAGAATGAGTTTCTGACTCTGTGTAAGATGGGTACTGATTTATAACAGTGTGGGGGCTTGAGCTTTGTTAGCTATGACCTCAGAGGAATCACTCTGAGTTGGATTTTCCAAACATAAAAATGAAGGTACCCGGAAATATTAGAGAAATCTTCAAAAATGGACTGCAAGACATATTTTTACACTGAACCCCAAGGAGGAAGAACAGGGGGCAGGGGCAGGAAGAGTTTGATAGTTCCAAGCAGTATTAGAAACAGCAATCGAAAAGAGGGCAAAGAGTACCCTGGATAAGCAAAGATAAGAACAGTGGAGATGGTGAAATGAAAAGCAGAGGAGGAATAAGGGATCAAGAGGAAAAGAGGAAAGAAATTTAAGAAATATGGTGAAAGAAGTGAATACAAGTTTGCAGACAAAAACTTGCTCAGCTGTCTCAGATTAAGCAACTTGAATCAAGTGAAAAACTCAATGAGCTACTTGCAAGAATTTTCTCTGAATTGTTTAATACTTGGTGGTGGATTTTAACACTAAACAAGAGCATACAGGTGAGTCATCGTGGGATCTAGAAATGCCCACAAAGACATTCAACTTAGGTCCTTGCTCTCCAAACTCTCAGACATTAATTTGATGAAAATGAGAGTCTGTTTGCTTCTTCACTGTGATCCCAGCCTTGACTCACAATGACACTTTCTGGAATGACTTCCATAGATTTCCTTCTGTCATATTCTACTTAAGGACAGTGATTTAAAAACATACCATTGATCTTAGGAAATCTTCTAAAGTCTCTGATACTTCTTAGCTCAGCAAGGTCAATTTTTGTTCCAAAGTTTCTAAAGAAAAATTCTTATCGCTTAAGGTTTGATTGATTTATTTTAAATAGTGATATTACTCCTTCTTGTACCATGTAAGCCATCTTTGTTTTAAATTTAGTCCTCTAAGGTCTCCAAACTCACTGGAACCATAAGAAAGAGCATCAGTCTCTTTTCTATAATTCCTTTTGATGGCTGCTTTAATTCCTTTTGATGTACCCACCAGCTGCTCCCCCTGTCCTCATAGTGATTAAGGTGCATTGACCCAGGGTGTGACTGGGCCCTTGCCTGCGCCTCTGGGTGTGGAGTAACCTTTGCCTTTTATACATGAAAGAGCGAAGGTAAGATGCTAGTATCTCAGCCTAACATCTGCCCTTCAGACTCAGTCTAATATCTGGCCTATGGGATGATTTTTAGCTCATTGTATAAATACTGAATCCAAACAACTAAAACATCATTAGGCCACTTGCTTCACTGGTAGAAGATTGGTAAATCAAGGACGATGATGTTTAGTGATGGTTATAATATTCAGAGTTTGACTTCCTTCAAGATTCCTATTCTTCACCTCTATAGCCCTCTCTATGCTCCCTTGTTCCTCTCTGAGCACAACCAAGGCATCCTGAAAGCAGGGGATTCCTCCTAGACATTTGTACTGGACTAGCTGCATGACAGACCAGAGCCCCATCTCATTCTATGATTGATCTTGTTATGATTTTGATTTACTAAACCTGTATCCAGAGTTCCTCTTGTCTAGAAGAGGTAAACCCAAATCCCTTAGAGTCCACGTGATTTTAGGTAAGCCACTGAACAACCTGAGACTCCGTTTTTTTTTTTTTTTTTTTGTATTTTGTTTTCTACGAAAACAATGAGACTGCTTTCTATAGCATTTTCTTAGCCCAAATGACCATAAACCAAAAATACTTAGCAACTCAAGGAGGAACTTTGTCTTTGGGATTTTATTTTTTTATGCTCTCAGAATTCCAAAAACAAGTACACAACCTCTGAGCTTTTCCTTTTTCCAGTTTTTGTTTCTATTTTAAAAAAGCTGCAGCTGAGGACCGCAGCTGAGACTTGTTACAGTCTCAATGCAAAATCCTATCCATGGATGTGCAGTAAGAGTACTACCGCGATCTGTTATTATATTTAGTTAATAAAGTGCCCTGAGAATACACCTAAGTTTTGGGAATGCAATTTTAAATTTACCTGGAGATTGCTTATTCCCTTATCAAATATTTAAGCGGCTTCCTCTCTACAGCATGTTAGTTTAAGATTCAAAAGGTACAGGAAGACATTGCTGTAGGAAAGTATTGATCTGACTCAAGTGAACCTTTGACTACTACAAAGGGAAATACCACCACAGTTAGCAAGGGTTGGAAGATTGGTTTTTAACTGGAGGTCACAACTTAGAAAAATGAAGTATCACTTGGAATTGCTGCTTTTAGACATTTTGCCTTAATAGTATCAGTCCCTTGCCTATTGACATGAGATCTGGAGGCTTACTATGAAAGGAAGGCCTCACTTGGAATAGCACAGTCCTGGCATGACTTCTAAGGCTTCCTGTACAAGTTGTGTGGCAGATTCATAACCGTAATTCTGAACAGCCTAACATAAAGCATTGTTGGGGCTAAGGATGGACTTCAGGGAGACCTTGATCGGGACTAGAGAGGAAATCCTTTGGGATAGCCCCTGACCATCTAGCCAGATTGCTTAAGAAAGGCCTAGTGGAACCTCTTGCCAGATAGTGTAGTCTATCCCGACAGCAGTCAGAAAGGTTGAGATGAAACCAGAGACAGTTTAAGGGTTTCCCTCAACAAATGACTGACACTAAAAATTCCACCAATGGGGCTTAACCTATTACATTTAAGACTGACATTTGTTAACTCCATTTACATTTTCTGGTCAGTTAGGCAACCAAGATGCTCCTTTAGACGCCCCTACTTTTCTGAAGCTATTTCGTGACACCAATAACAGTAACGGAGCAGTTACTGTGTTTGGTCCTCAGCTAAATCCTCCACAAGTATCACCTCATTTATGTTTGTATTAGCCTTGTGAGATACTATTCTGCTGATCTCACCAAAGATAAAATTGAGGAACAGAGATTAAATCACTTATCTGAGATCACAGAGCTGCAAAATGGTGAGACCAGATTTTAAATGTAGATGGCAAGGTCCGACAGGATTCCTTATCTTGATCCCTCTTAACATCTAATTACAGAACTCTCAGTGAGATGGGGTGTGGAAAGCAGATGTGAGTTGATCTATAGAAACTCTGGGATCAGGGACCTAGCTAGCATCTGTTTTGTACTGATTTGTTAATAAAGAGAAAGGGTGAAAATTTGATTGATGTCTTGGAGGTAAGATAATAGAGTTCTGGAGGCTTTGAGTTTGTAGTCCGAGGGGACAAAAGGATCCCCTAAATTGTCTGTAATCCAAAGGCTTCAAGAAAAGGAAATGATTGTTCTGTCTGTGTATGAATTCAGGACGCCGGCTCAGGTCTGGTTAAAGGCGGTGATTGATGTACACTGAGAGCAGAGATGTCTGTCCTTTACCAAAACCCACGGCTGTTGGTCGCATCAGGGCCTGGAACAGCTCCAGAGGCTGGCTGGTCTCTGGCACTGATCCGTGAGCTCACCCCCTTTTTCCCCCACAACCTGGAGCTTTTGGATTGAATGTCCTAGGAACTGCCGTAGTACTAGCCTGAAGTTTCCAGTTCTACAAACCTGATCTCTCCCCAAGGCTTACCTTGATGTTGATTCCAAGTCTAGTGTACCGGGCTGACGATGATGTAAGAGACAAATGCTTGAAAATTGGACTAGGATACTTTTCGGGCTGTGGCAGAGCTGATGGCGAGCTTTGCTTTAGAAGTCTGAGGGACGGAGGGGATGGTGAAGGGGGAAAATCAAACCAAGTATATGCCAGATTCCCTCGGGTGTGTTCCTGCAAACGTGAGTGCAGCTGCTGCTACAGTGGAGCAGCACAGACATCCTTTCCTAAGTCAGTGCTGACACAGTGTGGGCTCCCCGCATGCAAAATGTGGGACAATAGTCTTATGCTCTTTGGTAAGCCTTAGAGGAACACTGGGAACAGACAAAGAAGTTTGAAAACTCTTATTATCCATGAAATACTAAACTATGGAGTTTCACAGACAAAATTTAATCCATTTAAATGATGTGAATAAAAGTCATAGTATTGCGCTTAAAATAGGGAATTAGTTTTTACACTGCTCTTTTAAAATGCATGATGATAATTATTAAAGATGATCTTTTTATGCACTTTATCATATTCATTGAATCTTTGCCTTGACTCAGGCCCGTGTTGCCCGGATTTTGACCTTCACTGATTGGTAATATTAAATATGAAGAACAACAACAACAAGCGGGGACTGACATATGACTTGGAACTTTACAACTTTTAATTTATTTTCTAGTTGCATGAATAGCAGCTAAACACTGTTTCCCTATTTAAAAAATGTCAAACCTACAATCAATGGTGACTGTAGAAAACCTACAGTCAACAGTGATATTCATCTAACCTCAGTCTTCCAAAGAGGGGCTGCTTTTATCTGTTTGCTCTGCCTTCTTCCAGATCTTTCAGTACAAATGACATATATACATATGTCTGCACATATAGAATCACACACTTAGGATGGTTTGCTTGTACAGATGGCATCACCTGTACATTGTTTCTACTACAGGGTCTTTCTTTTCTTAACCCTGGCATTTTTTTCTATAGCAATGCAGTTCTATTTCTCTTTTTTAAACTTCTGTACATAATTCCATAAATTGATTCTACATAGGTTTATATAATGTTCACTATTTCCTTAACAGTGCTTCTTGCTTGCACATATGTGGGTATACTAGAAAAATATTCTCACATATGCCCAGAGATATGTATGTAGCTTCCCATTTTATTCCAAGTAAATTTCCATTTATTCTCCCATTATTTCCTGAAAAAAAAAAAGGGGCAACCACATACTTTAATAGAGAAAATAGTATGGAGGTTTCTCAAAATATTAGAAGTAGATCCAGCATATAATCCAGCAATTCCATTCCTAGGCATCTACCCAAAGAATGCAAAAACAGTAATTCTAAGAGACAGATGCATTCCTATGTTCATTACAGCACTATTTACAACAGCCAAGGTATGGAAACAACTTAAATACCCAAAGAACGGATTAACAATATGTGGTATATAGACATGATGGAATACTACACAGCTATTAAAAAAAATGAAATTTTGCCATTTGCAACAACACAGACTGTGTTAAGTCAGAAGGTGAAAGACAGATACAAGATGATTTCACTCATAAGTGGAATATAAAGAAACAGAACAGAGGGACAGACAAAACCAAACCAAAATGAACCCTAGAAATCTGATGTAGAACTGAGGCACCAGACAGGGAGTGGGGAGTTGGGGGAAGAGCAAGAACAAAGTAGGGAAGGAGCACAACAGACTATGGTGGAGGGCTGTGGGTGGGGTGCTTTGGTGGTGGGTGTGGTGTAGTAACCACACCTGAAAGGGGAGATCCTATACTTTAAAATACAAACAACTATGTAAACCAATGTTGCACCAAAAAATAGCTCCAGTAAAAATAGCCCACAGTAAAAAAACTGGCAACAGCAAATGCTGGAGAGGACGTGGAGAAAAAGGAACCCCCATACACTGCTGGTGGGAATGCAAACTGGTCTAGTCACTATGGAAAGCTGTGTGGAGGTTTCTCAGAACACTAAAAATGAATCTACCATATGACCCAGCAATTCCACTCCTAGGAACCTACCCAAAGGACACAAAAACACTAAAAATTCTAAAGGAAACCTGTACTCCTATGTTTATTGCAACAATATATACAATAGCCAAGATGTGGAAACAACCCAAATGTCCCAAAATAGACAAATGGAACAAAAAGTTGTGGTATATTTATACAATGGAATATTACTCTGCATCAAAAAAGACAAACTCATGCAGCATGGATGGAGCTGGAAGGGATTATGCTAGCTGAAATAAGTCAGAAGGAAAAAGATAAATACCAGATGGTCTCACTAATACGTGGAATATAGACAAACCAAACAAATGGTCAAGAAAAAGTCAAAACTAGCAAAGTAACCATAGAATGAGGCATAGAGCAAAGGAGTGGGAGGGAAGAACATAAGGGAATATGGTGATGCTTCATATGTGATATGGTGGCAGGAGAACTATGGGACTACAGTGATGTAAGGGAGAAAAACTAACATAAATTAAAAAAGGGCCTCCCTGGTGGCACAGCGGTTGAGCGCTGCGCTGTGGAGCTGTTGGCAGCGCGCGATGCGAGTTCAACGCCCAGCCGGGGAGAATCCCACATGGTTCGGCAGACCTCTCCTGCCTCGCCCGCTGCTCCTCTCAGCAGTGTAAAAAAAAAAAAAAAAAAAAAAAAAAAAAAGAATATAATTAAATATATAAATAAAAATGACAAAATTACTGGGGGGGTGTAGGGGTGGGGAGTGGGGAGGGAAGCCAGTCTTCTCCAAGAAAGGATAAAAGGAAACCTTACCCTGTTTTCAATGGAGATCAGTGAAAATGTCCTCAGGGATGAGCCCTAGTGCCTGAATCTGATCTGGAGAGCCACTGCTGAAGTCTAACCTCAAAAAACAAATGAACTCTTCTTCCATTGAGCGACGCTTCCAAAGAAAACAATGAAAGCCAATATCTGCAAACTCCAGGTCACAGTGACTGATTTCTCTTGTCCACTGATCAGCTTGCTGGTCCCACTCCCCAGCTCCCGCAGGAGGCACCAAAAGGGAGTGAGTCAGCCAGAGTGCTCCACCGGGAGCGCTCACTCCACCAGTGAGCGCTTGTCTCTCCTTGCTCTCAAGGGCTCTTGGCCTTTAGAATGTGGCTGCTGCCTAAATTGTGGTTGGTAGACCGGGGAGAACGCCAGATGAACTGATGAGGTGGCACTCGGATACACTCCTTTGATTTAACAACCATGTAAGTTTACTATCCATTATAGAAAAAAAACAAAAACAAAGATACTTGTTATCTAATGCAAGAGACATGGGCCATGGAAAGATTAAAGTAAAATAAGTATTCTCTGGGTAATTTTGAGCATTTACTCGCCTTTTTGAAGTCTGAGTCACCTCATCTTTCAGGTGGGCTCAGTAATACCTATGCTGTGGAGGTTATATAATGCAAAAGGTTATATAGTGTAGAAAGTACCTGGCATGCAACAGGCATGAAAAATATATAGATTTGACTCCCTTTGTTCCACTCTCTTCTTTCTCTGGGTCCTAATCCAGAGTCTTATTCTCCAGTTTGGAAGCTCCATTAACCAGTCTTACTAAGGTGTTAACTGTCAACAATTGTATTTGTATTCAAGTTGTGCAAATTCTGAAAACCAGCAGTCTTCTATACACAAATGAAGAATCCCTTGATAATGTAATTTCAGACCCAGAGAGGGGATGCCTGAGGAAAGAGAGATTCTAAGAAAGAGAAAAAGAACACACAGCTTAGTTGCCAAGCCTGAGAGGATCCAGAAGAATCCCTATTTGCCATATCCCAGTGAAGAGTGACCACTTCCCTGGGATCAAGGTATTTATTTTGTGCCATACCAGGCCAAGTGAAAATCTATTAAGATGTGAAAAACATTTGCTTGTTGAGAAAAAAATACAAGTAGTTAAGCTATCATCTAGGAACAATCTAGAAGTAAAAGCTCCTGGTTCAGTTTTGAAACTGGGTTTTTTTTTTCCCAGTGTACTGTAATGTACTAAGGAGCCCAGCTTATAGGAATCTCCCATGGGCCTCACCAAGATCCTTTGTGAAAAATGTAAGTTATACTTACTCTCACCCAGAGGGAGAGCCTTGTGTATTGTCTGGAAACAATTAGAGTGATTTTTCCATCTTGATCTGACAACCTCAGACACATAGGCATGTGTGTGTGTGTGTGTGTGTGTGTGTGTGTGTGTGTGTGTGTGTGTGTGTGTGTGTGTAGGCAGGGTGGTTTGAAGGCTGGGTTCTACTGTTAACTATTTAAACAGTTAAAGTATTAAAGCTCATTAAGTTGAATATGCTTGGAGCCTCAATTGATGGGCACTGATGGAAGAGGGAGACTCAGAGAGGTTTAAAAGTCACCAGGAAGAAAAATTTTGGAGCTCTGGAAAATATTTTGTTGCTGCTAATGAATTTCCAAGACCCTTTAGGAAAATAGTGTGACATTGAAAAGCCTTTCAGAGGCCTACACTGACATCAGAGGCCATCTAGGGACCCGGGGGCCTATCGGCCTGCCTGGCATCACCCTAGTTTAAGGTGTGACACCAGCCCTATGGCTCGTGATCAGGCTGGACACAGGAACTCCAGAGCCATCCTCTGCAGGGTGGCAGGTCTCTCTGTCTTGACAAACTGTGCCAGTCTCATGGAAACTGCATCTGCATTATGAAAAAGGAAAATCATGTTGGCATACCTGCTGACTTGTTCTAAAGGAGGGCCGGAGTGGAAGGAGAGGTCAGTGAGGGGTCAGGGCAGCCTGAGAGGGGCTCAGCGAAAGGGGGTCAGTGTCAACACGTGATATGCAAAAGCTGGGACAGCCTCATTTGGCAAGTTTTGTGAAAAGCCTTTTAAACTTTATTTTAAAACTGCAGTCTGAGGCGAGTATTCCCACCACGCCTGTTTGTCAGCAAAGTCCAATTGCCAAGTGCTGTAAAGGACAATTGTGTCAACAGCACAAGGCTTTACATCTGCCAAATGGTAATCAGCAAAAAGCCTCACATTTGTGGAGGGCCTGACACTTGCAGTGTGTTTTCACAGCTATGGTTTAGTAGATCCTTCTGGCAAACTTGCAGGGGAGGCAAGAAGGTATCTCCATTTCAAAGATGGGGAGATGGGGGCACTGAGAGGTGGAGGCTCTCTCTACAATACTGCAGAGCTAGTGAATGTCAGAAGGAGAATGAATTCATACCCTGCTGCACCCAGCCCCTGTCCCCAGCCATTTGTGGCTGTGGGCTGACCTCCAGCTAAGAGCTCGGGCTACTCAGCAAGCTCATGGGGTGGAGAGGGGTTGCTGGGACCAACATCCACTGCCCTAGGAAACAGCTGGCCATTCCTTTGCCTTCCCCCACCCTCACCCCCCCTTCTTTCCCTGCACATGTCTGAAACCCCCAGATGGAAATAAGCCAAAGAGACCCGCCTTCAGCCTGGGTGCAGCAGCAGAATACAAAAGCTGCGGTTGAGATGCCTGGGGTCCTAAGGCTCGCACTGTGTAAGATAGCACGGTTTCAATCAGACTTTAGAATAAACTTTGTAAAAGAGAAGATTCCACAGAGCATCCCTCCTACAGATCCATCTGTAGACCGAGTCAGGAATAAAAAGACATCTCATTTTTCTCTACCAAGCATCACAAAGACCTGCTTTTGAGAAAACACCCTCTTTAAAAACACTGGCTTTTTTTTCATGGCTAGAATAAAAATTTTCCTTATTCACTAAGAAAGCAAAGCAGCATTAAAGACTAGTGGTATTAACCACACTGATTCTGTGCTGA
Source organism: Scalopus aquaticus (assembly GCA_004024925.1). Taxonomy (NCBI): domain Eukaryota; kingdom Metazoa; phylum Chordata; class Mammalia; order Eulipotyphla; family Talpidae; genus Scalopus; species Scalopus aquaticus. Next base: position 105,107 of record PVIJ01002139.1, on the reverse strand, counting down.
AAAAAGCTGGCCAGACTTTTCTTAGAAGATGGGTTTATGTTTAGTCAGAGTTTCTTAATTTTGATCAGAGATGAAGCTTAGAACTGATAATGTTTGTACCTAAGATTCCTGGGTCAGGTTGATAACAAGCCTCTGCCTCCCCTCTCCACGACTCCAGAGCTGGCAGTGTTGTGGGAAGGGGTCAAGGCAGGCACGCAGACCTCTAAGAGAGAAGAACAGGAGCGTCTCAGGTCGGGTATGAAAGCTCAGGTTAGCAGAATCGTTTAGTCCCTGGTTCTGCATCTCCCTATTCACATGTCTAGTGTGTCTAACATATTTTCTCATGTCCTTGGTAAATATGGAGGCTATAAAAGACTGGTTCACAGAAGTGAGAGTTGAGAGCCCAACAAAGGCAGCATAAAACCCACAAGCACAGATTTAAGAATCACAGATACTCCAGATAATCATCATTCTGGGGCCATTCATTTAGGGGCAAATGCTCTCACCTCCTCCTTACCCCCAACAGGCTTTAGGTCTATACTGTATACGATCCTGAACAATACCAGAACTTCCAAAGGACAAATCAAATTAGATTTGACACATACCAACAAGAAAACAGGAAATGAATAGTATTAAAAAATGATGGTAAGTCTTTTAGGCTCTATTGTTTCTTATTGCTGTAAAACCACATAACGAAATATTTATCATCTTAACCATTTTTAAGGGTACAGTTCAGTAGTATTAAGGATATCCACTTTATCATGAAACAGATCTCCAGCAGGTTTTCATGGTACAAAACTGAAACTCTAAACATAAGCATTGAACAATTACTCCCCGATCCTCCTCCCTACAACTCCTGCTAACTAACATTTTACTTGTCTCTGTGATGATGACTACCCTAGATACCTCAGATAAAAGGAATCATTCAGGATTTGTCTTCTGCTAGCTGGCTTATTTCACTTAACTTAATGTCTTCAAAGTTTCACCGTGTTATATAGCATGTGACCGAATTTCCTTCCTTTTTAAGGCTGAATAGTATTCCATTGTACAGACATACTTCATCTTGCTTATCGATTCATCAGTTCATGCACACAAGGGTTCTTCCTCCCTTTTGGCTGGTGTGAACAGCAACGGAAGCTATCAGCAAGGGTATACAAGTATCTTTCTGAGACCCTTCTCTGGGCTTATAGTGGTAATTCCTTTGCTTTTCCAAAAACATGACTATCCAAAGTAACTTTCAAGTGATTCCTTTCAAATTTTCTTCACATTATATCAATGTCTTTGTGCAGTACCTAGTAGTTAGGTTAGTGATATTCCAGGGCTGATAATCTCTGTATCTCTGAACAAGTATCACATTCTCATACATGGCTGACCCATTCTCTTTCCATCCCAAAGCTGTGATTGTGGGCACTTCATTCTTTTGTCCACGTGTCTCTGCTTCCACCCTATGACCTTCTTTTTCCTAAACAGAAAAAAGTTCTGACCTGTCCAGAGCCCACCCCTATCCTTACCTGGAGGGGACCACCACCCGCCTCACCTCATTGGTTATCATTATTATGTCATCCAGATCAATCACTGGGCACTCGCGCTGTTGTAACTGTCGCTTTGATCATTCGTTACACTTTGTTAGTCCTCATCAGATCCAGGCCCCACTAATCGGAAACAGCGGCCCTCCAAAAGCAAGGCAACCTGGTGACCAGGGGCAATTACCACATTGTTTGGTTTTTAAATTAGTCCCTTCTTGGTGCTCTGATCATCATCAGAAGGCTGGTGATTCAGAAACCCAGGGGGTGCCTGCCGCTTGTGTCTCTGGCAGTTGGCCTGGATTCACGCATTCCCTGTCAGTGGTTCTAAGTTCTATGGGGCATCCCCATTTGGCCTGAAAAACACAGTCCACGACCTAGAGTTAGAATCCTGCTAAAAGGGAATCCTTGCTGGGCATTTTCATCCACAGGCTGCTACAAATAAGACGATCCAAAAGTGACTTGACTTGTCCTGAACGTGCTGTGGAAATGTATCATTAGCACCGGGCCACAAAACTGCAGAGCCCCGTGGCTCAACAGAAGCCGGGTCTCTTCTGCATTCACCCCAGAAGATGCTGGAACCAGAGGTGAGGCAGACGGAGGCACACATCTCTTGGGTTTTTGAATAACTGAGTGGAAGGTCCAGCTTCTAACTTGATTGCCTGGGACTGACTCGAGAGAAAGGGGCGAATGGTTCCTTTGACAGTAAATTAAAAGTAAATCTATGTCCTGATCCAGAGCTTCATTTTCCTTAATGTCAGTGTTTCCCAAACACATATTACTTTCATGATTTTTGCCAAGCACAATCTTCTTTTTCATTTTAAAAGAATTGCCGAAAAGGAGACATTTTTCCATACTTTGACTGAAAAGCAAATATTTTTTGCCTTTCTTACACCAATGACAGTCTAAACATGTCATTTATTCCCCCTCCAACAAGTGCCCAGCCCAAGCAGTTAGCCCACAGATGAATACCCCTCAACCCCTTGCTATTGTCCAATTGTAGCTTCTGCCATGACTTGGGGTGTGACGTGTTGTTGACCCCTCTTTAGCTTAAATTGTATTTGGTGGGTTACTATTACTAATGAACAATTTTAACTGATCCCTGGTAAGGATTTATGTTGCGTGTGTGTAGCAATGCCTTGGCTTGGAGGAATGACTGATGGTTCAATGGCAGGTGGTGTGGAACAGGATGAGAGCTTGCTGAGCAGGGTACATTAGTAGCTCCACTTGATTCACATTGGGCAGGCTCTTATCTTCTCATGCTAATGTGTGTCCACTAGGACTGAAAACCACTGTCCTCACCCTCTCCCTACACACCTCCATCCACTCTCTACATGGAACTCTTGGACTTCTATTGGCTAGAAGAGAGGCATTCCTTTATAACAAAACTTTTACTTCCAAGACATCCAGATGGGGACATTCAAACTGCATCCCAGTACACCTTAGATTTCACCTGGTGCAAACATGGCCAAAATATAAGCATTCTACATCTACCTTTGGTGACCTCTTGAATGGAAGAATTTAAATTCCTAGGAACAAATTTCAGATGAAGGACCTAAGAAGAAATGCATGGAGTGCCTTTCCTCCCTCTTCCACCTCAGAAGCTGAGTTATCAGGAGGGACACAGCTCAAGCATGCCTTTTGATTTAAGGTAAAAAGGAGATATTTTGTTTTCCAGTAAGGCAGAATATATCTTAATGTAGTAATTGAATTTAGTTCTATTTAGTCTAGTTTGATGGGGGTAGATCTAGAGTGGGGAGGGAAGAATTGACATCGTTTAATACTTAACAGATGGATAGAAAACAAAAAGTTTAGGAGATAAGAATGTCAGAAGGTTACCAGCAGCTGTGGGTATACAGTAAATGGAACTTATTTGGAAGGTCAGGCTTATGTTTTTTAATACATGTCTCTCCTTCTGTTATATTTTAGATTTACAAATTATTCAGAGGGAAAGTTGTCTCTTTGGCTAAATCTTGAGTTGACTGCTGTGTTCCAAAAAAAGGTACATTTGTGTTTTATATGAGCTGTATCCCTAATTATGCAAGAATATTTTTCTACTTTTGATGGGTAGAGAATTTGGGGTAGTAATTTATTAGACTGTTACTCTATGATGCAGCCTTCATTGCTTTCTGTTCTCAAATTTGAATGTCTAAAGATTATTAAACAATTATAGGAAGGTAAGTAAATGCCCAACATGGGCATTTCATGTCACTAGACATGAAATTCTACTTCTAAAAGAGCTCAATAGGCAAGTCCCACCTCTACACTCTGGAAAGGGTACACTCACCACTGAAAATGGAAGGAATTACTCCATAGAAAGCTTCCTAATAAAAGCCTCTTGCTACCAACTGCTCTTGTATTGTCTTGCATGTAATATCGAGTCAGTCAACATGACAACTGGCATTGAGAAATGAAGTGAGGATAGTAGGAAGAGCTTAACATCTGGAACCTTCACTGAGTCTGAGGCAGTGGCTTCCTCAGGGATATTAGTTGGTCAATCCTTAAACCATGGCTTCAGTCTTCCCAACTTCCCAGTGGATATTCAATTGCTTAACTGTTTAGCAGGGGTTCTTTAAAAAGCAGTGGATTAGTTTTAAAAAGCAGCTTGCAAATATACTAAATACTCTTTTGGTTAAATGGAGGAAGGCTACTTTTCTGCACACCTTCTGCAAAAGTCATTAAATAATTCTTTGGGTCAAAAGGACAATGCATTAGGATAAATAAGTAGGAAATAGGAGAAGTCACTGAAGAGAAAGTGGGACACTTGACAAGAACTCCACGTGTGGTAGGATGGATTGGTTCTAAGGTTACATGGGATTGCCAAAGGAAAATAGATTTGTGGAGAGCGTGCTAAGAGGGAAAAGGATGGTCAGGCTACTGACGAAAACCTAGCCAAATGATTGAAGCTCCAGAAACTTAAATAAAAAACCAAACATGACATTTCCATAAAATATCAGCTTCTGCTATCTTGGAAGTAAGTTATATCCAATCAACAATTATTTGTTGGGTGTCTGCTATGCTCTGCGATGGCTGCTATGGTAGGATCTGTGAGAAAAACTAACAGGTGAAAAATAAGGAATCCCAGACCTCGAGGAATTTATAACTCATTAGAGAACCAAGGGTTAGAGTCAGCAAGTGACTCTAAAAAAATATATATATAATCAAACATTATAATCAAGGACAAACACTAAATTTTATGGGGAAGATGAACCGTTAAAAGCTAGTGTTCTTAGTAATAGAAACTTTGGAGTAATTGCTTTATAGGACGGTGGAGTTTGACCTGATCTTGAAGAGTTTTACTGCTCACTAATTTTAGATAGAAAATTCTTCTACTTGAAGTCATTCCCATTTGAGAACTAGACTGCTGTTTCTTATTCTTTCTTTGCAGATTCTTTATTACCTCCTCCTTAAATATTGGTACATTCATCAAGTTTAGTATTTGGCCATCTTTTCTACTCACAAAACCAAGTATTATCAATGGAATGGGTGAAAACTCCAATTATAGCAGGGAATGGAGAGGTAACATAAAAATGTGAGTCCAGTAGATAGGACACAACAAGGGATTATGGAATCTGTGGTAAAATGAAGAACTCTTGTCTGCCTAAGGTATTCAAATCTAAGTACATATACAAAATTAATTAAAGGTTACCAAAATCAAACTTGATTCTAAAGCCCATCTTCTTAATACTCACCCCCTGACTCACCACATCCTAAGGACACTTATCTTCGTACCCTCTTTCCATCTTACAGGAAGCTTTCCCTATTATTCCTCTGGTCAAATTCTATTCATCCTGCCTGTTACAGTCAAAAAGCCACATCTTCTCTGCAAATTTTCTGATCCTATCCTCTGTTCTCTTCCATCAAAGCTCTCACAACTATTTATGATAACATACTTACTTTTGGTAGTCTGTGCTTAATACCTTTCACTCTGTGATGCAGATGGAAAGCTCCCAGGGCAAAGGATATATCAGTTTTCTTCACTACTGGCCTGGCCATGCTGGGTTCTCCATTAGTATTTCCTAACTAAGCTAATAAATGAAAAAAAGGAACATTCTGGATATTTTTGAATTGAAAGGTGGTCATATGCGTCAGCAATGTGCAGGATAGACTGGAGAGAGGAAGAACAGGAGTAGGGAGAAGCATGAGGAAGCTTTTGCTTCTATGTGAGGCAAAAGTATTTCAGAACAGCCATGATGAAATGGGGATGGGAAAAAAGCTGCAAGATGATCACTTTTCTCAGGTTCAATCCTCTTCCACCAGGAAAACCCAAGAAAAAGGTCTCTAAGGATAAATTAAAAAGTTTAGCAAGATGGCTATTAAAAAAACATGTGTAATGGGAAAAAAACATGTGTAATTGGGTGGTGGATACACCATGACAATAACACCAGAAGTGGGGTCCTATACTCCCTAAATGCAAACAATGATGTAAACCAATATGATCTCACTTAAAAATAAATAGATGTACGAAAGTCATAGCTTTCCTACACAAATAAATAGTAATACCATGATAGAAAAACATACTCCACTCAAACTAACAAATAAAAAATTTAAATTATGACTAAACAATTTATGAAAACCTTAAAAATACCAAGTTATAAAGAAGATTTCAATGAATTTTTAAATTACCATAGTCTTTAATGTGAAGCCTCAATGTTATTAAAGTGAATTATACCTATATAATTCATAAATATCATGTAATTCTTTTTTGAAATGCTAGATTTTTACAAAACTTGATAAAGATAATTTCAAGGATATTTCAAGTCAGTGAGGCAAGGGTGAGTTATTTAATAAACAATCTGATATACTACAAAATAGTTTAAATTTGAAATTAAATCTTTGAATCTTTGAATTTAAATCATTCCAAAAAGTATTTAAGTATTTCTACTACATTACATATAACACATTATAATGCATATATGGTAGTATATATACTATAATAACATAAAATATATATTGATAACAACATTAAGATATTATGAGAAAATTCATATGATTTTTGGGTGGGAAAGAAGCTTCTATAATGATACCAAAGACAGAAATCCCAGAGGAAAAGACTGATATATTCAACTATGTAAACATTTAACATTTCTTTGTTAGAAGATAATACAAGGGTCTAAGTTAAATTGTAATGTAGAAAAATATTTGCAACATTTAAAATAGACAGTTTAATATCCCTCATAGATAAAGAGCCCTTAAAAATCAAGATTTTAAATGACCAACTTTCTCAAAATGGATAATAAAATGGCAATTAACATATATGCATATCAGAAAAGATATACAGATGTCACAGGGTAAGAAAGTGTTTAATTTCAATAGTTATTAAAGAATGCAAGCGATATCAACAAGAAGGTACAATTGTCACCACCTACCTAACAAAATCAATATTAAATCATAAGTCAGCATCCATTAATATTCATATTTCTGGGGGTAATATTAATTGCCAAAACCTGCCCAGAGGTACATGTCAAAAGCCTCAAAAAGGCTCCGAAAAACTATATGCCTTTTGAATCATCAACCCCATTTCTAGAAAACTTTCCTCCCCATTAAAACTGTACTAGTAACATTATAAATGAACTTGTTTATGACATTCACGTATGGAATATATTTATTGAGCACCCACCAGTTTCCTGATATTGCAACTTAGGGCTAAGATACACGACACATGAATAAACAAGGTCAATGTAATGTCTGCCTTATGGGCTTGCATTCTCCTAGGAAAAACAGAATAAATAAGATAGCAAATACCAAATAAATAAATAAAATACTTAGGGATTGTAGAACATGCTGCAAAGAAAATTATCTAGGGAGCTGTGAGAGTCAGGGATGTCTTTTCTTAAGAGAGGAGTAAGGCTATGACCTGAAGGCTATCAAGAAAATATTTATGCAAAGAGGCAGAAAACAGAAATGTAAAAGCCATCTGGCAAGAAAGTGTTAGGCACATTTGAGGGCTGACAGGAGTCCAGGAAGTTGGAGAAGCAACCCCAGTGGTGAGGGGATTATGCTGGGTAGGGTGGAGGCGGTGGGGTCAGGTGTATTGATGGCAGGGAGGTGAGCATGGGGCAGGTATGGGCCAGTCGAACAGGATGCACTGGACATGATAAGGAGTTGGGACTTTGTTGTATCTGTGATGGAATGCACTGAGGACTTCAACAGAGGGGAGAGATGGGATCTAATTTGTAATGGAGGAAATGACTGGTTGCTAGGTAGAGGATGTTTACTTGGGGGCAGGAGGTGAATGAGAAATTTTGCCTAGGTGGTCATTACCCAGTTAGAGAGATGAGGAGGTGATGGTGTGCCGGGTATCGGTGGTGGTAGAGACATGAGGTTGTAATAGAGATGGTTTGTAATGGCAAACCTTTTGGCAATGACCTCCACATTCTGCATGGGAAGATGCATGGAATAAAATTATGAACTCCTAAACTGCCACTGATACTGAGTGGTCAAAAACAACACTGACATCTCAGGCGCCTTTTGAATCTCACATGAAAAAAAAAATTCTAGGTCTTCAGAAACAAACTGAAAATAATTAGAGGAAATAATTGGTGGAATCAAGTCTTGCAGGAAGTGTGAGGGTAAAAGCAAAAGCAGGGGTGGAGAAGTGTCTGTCTCTTGGCAAAGAGACTCACTTCTTCCCAGCATGACCACAGGTGTTTGGTTTGTCCAGGACAGTTCTAGAATACTGGGTACACAGTTCCAGTGTCTTATATCATTGTATAAATATCACTGTATCCCCTTTTGCTCTGAGGGATGTCCTGGGTTTGAACGAGCAATTATACAACCATTCCACATGTGTCTCTAGTAACAGGATTGAAGGGAGAAAGGAAGTTCTTAAACAGTAGAACAGTTAGAGAATTCAGAAAGGTGGCTTTCATCACAGCAGTAAAGGTCACCAGAGTGCTTGGGGTATGGATGGACAGGAGTCTTCAGCACTACAGAAGAGGCTGTTACCACAGTGAGGATTCTAGAGACAAGCAGAAACATGCTCAGAGATCCCTAGGCTGGATAGATGTCATCTACGTCACCGACATCCATGACCCTATGCCTGAATTTTAATGTTCATAATATATACTCAACAAAGAAAGTTCTTATGATCTTTGGTGTCATGTTTGTGGTCAGTTTATTTTCGTGTATCCTTTAGAACTAGAAAGCCACGTATCTAAAATTCTTCTGATCAGAATACTTGCAAAATCAGAACCCAGCATTTAAACCTTTCAAATCAAACCAACACCTTGGGTTGATGATCCTGGAAGTAATTTTTTTTATCTTTTTGTTTATTCAACATGTAATTGTATACCACGCATCTCCCTGCGTGTCAGGCACAGTTTTGGAAGGTGGGGACACACCTAGAATTGTATGTCTACAAGACAACATGACAACTGGTCCCAGCAAACTACTGCCGTCTGTAAACACAGACACACTATCTGACACTTTCTTTCATGTCCTCATGTAAAAATTCTCTTTTCACTCTCCTAGTCTCAGTCTCTCTTCCACATGCATACATTAGATTCTCTCTCTCAATATCTCTTTGCTTTCCTACATCCTCCTAGACTAATACATTAAATGATTTTTTAAAGCTACACACATGAAGATTTGAATGCAAATGTTTATAGAAGCTTTAGTCATAAATTTCAAACAGTGGAAACAACCCAAATGTCCACTGATTGATAAATAAATGTTTGTATAACCAAACAGTAGAATTGTATTCATCAATAGAAAGAAACTGCTATTTGGACCAACACAGATGAGTCTTAAAAGCATATTGTAACAAAAAGGAAGAATGATGTTAAATACATACATACATACATACATACATATATATATATATTTAAATATATATATAATGATATATATTTAAGTATATCTTTATATATATATTTAAATATATTTACATATATAAATATATTTATAAATATATTTATATATATATTTAAATATATATAATATATTTAATATATATAATATATATATAAATATATTATATATAAATATGTATAAAGATATACATATATATTTATATATAAATATATTTATATATAAATATATAAATATATATATAAAGATATACATATATATAAAGATATACATATATAATATAAAGAGGACTCAGCAAAAAAAAGCATTATGCTGAGGAAAGAAGTTGGGTTCAAAGGTCATACACTGTATGATTCTATTTATATGACATTGTGGAAAGGGTAAAACTATGGAACTACAAAACAGATTAATTTTTATTGTGTTTTCACTTAGCTTTGCTGGGGCTGGGTACGTGAAGAGTGGATTGACTACCAAGGGTCTGCGGAAAACTTGAGTGTGATCTAAATACTCTCTGGCTCTGTTGTTCCATAACTGTGTTTCTCAAAATGCAGTGATCTGTATGTAGAGAAAGGGTGAAATGTATCATACAGAAATCATACTTCAGCAAACCTGACAGCTGAAAACTTCTGGGAGATTGGTTTTTGTGTTTCTACACACACACACACACACACACACACACACACACACTCACGAGAAGAGACAGACAGAAGAAATAATGATTAAATGATATAATGGAAAAGAGAGGGAAATTTTTAAGATTTTGGTTTAAAATTTTGGACTGCCAAAAATTGACAGCTAATATCCAGAACATGTTAGAGGAATATAAGAGCTACCATAAAATTTTAGAAGATGTCCAAACCAGAGTACATGTATTTAAAATAAAACTTAGGCCACGATAAAATAACTCAAAGAAAAAATGATGCCCTTCTCACTTAAGATGGAGCCCCGAGCCCTGTCCTAAGTGAGCTGACTCCAGGCTCATGCATCTCTGCATCTTTGTCTTGGAATAAAACAGGCACTTTCCATGACCTGAAAGCGAACGAGACAGCAGTGGCTAACACTCCTCCCAACACCAGCCTCTGCTGAGACACATTATCCAGTTCAGGTCATGCTCAGCAAAAAAGGGAGTGACTTGTGTTTTTGTCACTTAGAAAGTGTGAGAAAAATTAATATACAGGATTACATTTGAAATCTACATGCCATTAGATTTAGTTTTCAATCAGAAAAGGGATTCACACTTACAAAACATTTGTGCTAGTTAGTATGCATGAATCCAAAGACAGCACAGAAAATATTGGTATGGAAGCAAATAATAGTCATCTAGCTCACAGAGGGAGGTTGGCTAAATTATGAGAAGAGCTGACTTCTGGAAGGTCAAGTCCTCACTGTGTAAAAGCTATCCCCCTTCAATCTCATCTCCCACCCCCAACTCCAAGCTTCTCTTTTGAACACTCACATTAGTGTTCTGGCTCCTGCCCAAGAACTTGAAAATGAAAGGATAAAAAGTGAGCTGAGTGTTCTTTGCTAGGTATAAGACCCCTTTCTTTCTTCTTCAACACAGGCACAGGAGCTCTACTGGGGATTAGAGAGTAAGAGTCCAGTATTTTTAATAGAATGATTTGAGGGTGGCATCGCAAGGATTCAGTGAGAACCGTAAGAATGGGGGCCCCGTCGGTCTCTAGGGCTTGTTCACCAGACGTTGGCCATACTGTTTTCACATATGGGAAAATGGAGGTAGAGTTTTCTTTCCAATCTTAACATCCTCTGGTTAAATCATATGCTTGCATTTCTCAGCCACTTCTGTCCAAATATGTTTTCCTAATGAGGCATTATATTCCTATGACATCAAGCTGTTTTTCCTCAAAAAGAATATTTTAGTTAAAATAAAAACACTAATGCTATTAGTTTGTGGACTATAACATTATGTTATTTTGAAAATAGTCTAGGAAGATACTTTTAAATGCTAGCAACTACCAATTACAATTTATTGGTGTTCCCCCAAAGAATTTACAATAGGTGATTGGTTTCCGGGTTAGCCCATAAAATTTGCCTAATTAAATGAAAAAAAAAAGTCTATAATAATACTGCTGTAATGATCAAAGAAAAATAAACTGAAAGCTTTAGGAATTATTGATAAATTGACAAAGCAAGAGAAGAAACAGCCCAGAAAGATTATAGAGAAAATTACCTTGATTAAATACATCAATAAAAGTAAAAAGCCAAAAATAATTTATTTTAAACACAAATAGTAAGAAAAAGAGAGTGCTGGAAAACGGCATTAGAGAGTAATATGGAGATTTTGAGCGGGGTTTCTAGGTACTTTGAAGGCACTGTTCTCTATTAAATGACATTCCTATCAAATGAACAGACTTTCTTTTCCTTGGTGCTGCATATGGCTATTATTAGGCTTTATTTGGGGGCTCACACAGGAAAGTTGATAGGAAGAGAAAAACTGAGGACTGCTGGTTTTCCCGAGGCAAGAAGAGACAGTGGGTTTCCTGCAATCTTTAATTTTATGTGGAAAAGCAGTCTCCTCCCCTGGCTTCTTTCTCACTCATGCATTCACTTATTGATTATAAACCAATGATGTTTAAATTGTTCCTCAAGCCCACACCCTTTCTGAACTTCCGATACGCCTCGAGCGTCCCCTCAAGCTGACCACAGAAATCAAGTGACATTCACCTGACAAATATATTCATTCCCCAAGTTCCTTCCCCATTCCATCTAGCCCCAGAAGAAGAAGAAAATCCCCTCGCATCTTTCTGTCTTAATCAACAGCCCCCCTCTCCCCTCCTCCCCAGTCACCTGGGCCAGAAGTACAAAAGCTCAGTCCCTGGACCCCATAGATAATAAGCCCGCATATCTCAGATTTCACTGACAAATGTCTCTCAACTAGCCCCTCAGTTCCATCCCCAGCATTACTGGTCTCCCTGTCTGCTGTCTTGCCCCTTGCCAACAAAGTGATTGATGTTCTACTCAAAATCCTTCAGGGGCTCCCCATTCATTACAACAGAGTTGCACAAAGGGAGGCTCCCTGCCTTAAAGTCAGTGCAGGGGTCGGGGGAGGCGGAGCAAGATTGTGCTGGTTAAAAATGCAAACTCCCAAGCCGTGCCCTGGAACAACGGAATCTGAATCTTTAGGGAAAGGGGATTTGGTAATACCCAGACTTTGCATTTTGAAAGTATGTTGGGGTAACTTTATATGCTCTTATGTTTGAAAGACATTTCTTAGGAGATGATGTCTTTTGTCTTGCACAGGCAAAGGGCTCCAGGCTGGGTGGCCATCTGCTCTCGAGCCCATCTCCTCCCTCTCTCTGACACACAGGGAGCTATTTCCTAGATTCTTTCACTTGTGTCTTTATCCTGCCTGCAATGCCCCCCTGGCCCCCATCTCCTGTTGAAAGTGATTCACCTTTCAAATCCCAGCAGAGACCTGCAAACTGAAGTCAAAGAAAGTAATTATTTGTCCCCAGGTTTTCTGAGAATGTTCATGGAATTCTTACGGTGCATTTTAATAGTCATGTTTGTGTGTCTCCTTTGGTTACATTAAAGGAACCACCAGAAATCTTCTGTTCCCCGATCCTTATTTCAGCACTATCCCATTAACAAATAGGACATAAAAATAAGCTCACACCTGCCACCACTGACATTTGTATCAGGGCCACGTCTGAGCCACGTGGAAACAGGCTTTTTAAAAATGGCTTTGTAAAAGGAAAGACCCTCAAAAAGAAGAATAATCATTATTTGTCTAAAATCCAAATGTATATTTTTCCATCCATTTTATTTACAATATAAAGTGCTTTTCTCAGTAAATCAACAAATATGAGTATTCATGTCACCAAGTGCTGATAATTAAAAATAATTACTTTAATGGTAGCTGGCCCGATGCCAAACATGATCAGGTTTTGCATTTCAAGCATGATCATGGATAATTTACATCTCCTTTTGCACCAATACCCCACCACTCTTAATGGATTCTATTTTAGATTTTATGAATTAATAGAAATTTAGTGCCTAATTCCCTATATGATAGTCCACCATTTGCTTTTAGAATCCACAGAATTATCCTTTTTCTTAAAGCAGCATGGCTCAACATCATACAATTCTTCGTCACTTATTTAAAATGTTTAGCTGCCTGCTTCCCACGAGACCTGGGGAGAAGCACAGGAGTGTGACAAAAGAGAAAGAAAAAATGAGACCAGAACTCAGGTCTCTCCAGGGACCCCTTAATTACCACAGGGGGACCTTCATGACCATGTTATCACCTGTCTCCTTTACAAACAAAGCACAGGATCCCTCAAAAGTCCCAGTCCCAGTCTCAAGAGCTGGAGTCTGAACAACACGTGGCCTTTAAGAGAGAGGAGATGGGGCCACCTCTTTGTTTCTTTTTATTAAGTCTTTGCGGTATTATATATCATTAAGATATGTCAAAAAGGTTACACAAAATTGAAGTGGCCTTTTTAATGTTTACATTTGACAAATTAACACTTGTAAGATAAAATCAAAATAACTGTATTATTCAGAAGATAATTATAAGATTTTCTACATGTACACATGTATTAGGGTATTAGCACACAATACCTCTAAAGGTAGTGTGGTCCAGTAATAAAAATCTGGTTTAGATTTGTATAATTTTTTCTAGGTCCTGTCCCACTATCTCTGTGACACTATATGGACAAATGACAGGATAGAGTCATTTGAGGGTAATGGCAAGAATAAAAACTTGATGTCCCAAGTGAATGTGAGGATGATTCAAGAGTCTCTTGGTCTCTGTGCTGGACATACATGTAAATACATGTTAAATACATGCACCTTTAAAATGTCCTGATCGTTGTTAAAGTCAGGGGAGAAAGAAATATTCCCAAAGACTTAGATCAAAGGTGGCTCTAGTCAGCAAAGAAGACCCAGAAATGTCACCAGGTCAAGAAGCAGTCCTACTGATGCAGGGGAGAGGGAGCAAAAGGGTAAATGAGCAAAGGTGCTTCAGGCATATAAAAACCTGGGCGACCTATTATAAACATTCCCTGCATAGTTGGAGCCCCACTGGCCAATGGCAGGCACGGAGAAGACACAGCTTTCTTTGCTTATTCTGATTTATATGTTACTTGCAGCAGTCTCTCTGACAGTGGGGAAATGTAACTGGAATCTGAATAGTACCTTCCTTTGTACATTCTCCTCTGACCATCCTTAAGAAAGTTCAAGATAACTTTGGAGAAAAAAATAGTGGCATCATTTTGCAACAAGAACTGATTGGATTCAAGATGTATAAGTGGGCACACGTTTTATATGGCAGAAGAAGTAACTGAAGCTGTTTCATTTGCTTTGGGAAGGAAACCAATGCATGCTAGGTCATTATGTTGGGCACCAAGCAACAAAATAAAGCTCTTTTACAAAATGTCACTCTATCCGAGAGGGCTTTCCTATTTTACCTGGCCCAGAATGAACATCTTGGTATGAAAACAGTCTTAGGCAGTGAGGCCTCTCATTCCCCAGCCTAGCCAAATGCCAGGGCCAGATGACCTCTGTCCAGGAGGACAGTGGGCACATAGTTAAGAACCCTGAAGCACGTGTGATAAAGTGGACAGGTGTGGAGCACAAGCCAATGGCAGCCAGCTGTGTCTTCTCCTACCAAGTCACCTGCACCTGCTTCTGAAACCTCTAAACTGTCTGGAAAAGTCGCAACACAACACAAAGAAAATGAAAGAGAGAAGAGAGGGAAAGAAGGAATTAGGAAAATGGAGGGAGTGAGGAAGGGGGAAAAAGGGAGAGAAGGGAAGGGAGAAGGGAGGGGAGGGAAGAAGAGATACAGGTGACAAATAAAACAGTCTACAGCTGACCTTCCTGTGAAATCCTCGGGCTATCCCTGACCAAGGCAACAGGATGGACATGAGCCACCTGGAGGCATGCTAAGAAATGTATCTTATGCAATAAAAACACTGACTTTTCATTTATTTACATTTTTGCTCCAGTGTTTATAGACCATCTACAATGCTGTGGCCATCATGGATATACCACTTGTCCATAAAACATAGGCCTTGCACTTAAGAGAGATGGCAATTTAGTAGGGCAACAAATGTGAACACAGGCCCTTAGAATACAGTGAGGAGGGTGCTATGTCCCCAGGTGCATGAGGGCATGGGGAAAGGGACACAGGCATGGCCTGGAAGCAAATTTCATGACCTCTGTCAGAATATCTTGCAATGACCTTGGAGAAGGAGCTAATTCACTGATGAGCAAAGCAGCATTAGATAAATATGTCCTGTGCTCAGAAAGCAAAAATGGTTCTATAATAGTCTATGCATTAGAAAGAGTAACTTTGTGACTGAAGGGACAAGCTAGGGGCTGTGCCTTGAGGGCAAAGGCAGTTGGAAACCACTGCTGCCCTCTCAGAAGACAGCCCTGTACTATTTCTTCATCGTAATGACAACAGTAAAAATGAATTGCGTTGTTACTGGACTAGCACTTCAAATTTATTATCCCATTTAATCCTTACAATAGTAGTTTGAGGTAAGCACAATGATTACACCCATTTTGGGTAAAGCCTAGTAAGGTTTGCTGATGCATCACAGAGCTAATAGTGATGGAACTTGGGTTTAAACACAGGCAGTCAGAGGCCTGGCTGATGCGTTCCTTTTCTCCTGTCTGCCTCCTTTGATGACTGAAGTCCACAGCCCTGATGGCTTTTCTGCTATTCCCCAGTGGTGAATAACACCAGGCTCGGTGACTCAGGGATAAAGACAAAGAAAATGACCACTCCTCCTCCATATGTGCAGGGGTCAGCTGAAGCTCCAGAGCATACTGCTGCGGGAGCTCTGTGACTCTGGGGGACCCTGTGGTACACGTATAGCAATTCTATTCCCCAGACTCCCTCCTCATCACACTGAACAACATGGTTTAACAGCTTAAGCTGCGTGTGTGTGTGTGTGTGTGTGTGTGTGTGTAGGGAGGAAGCAGGAGGTGACCACCCATTGGGACTTGCTTTCAGAGCCAATTCTGCTGCTGGCTACACTCCCCTTCCTGCTCAACCCAACAGGCTGGGGAAGCCAGACCTTCTTTGGTCCTTAAGCTCTACCTATAAAGAGCACTTTCTGCTGTCTTTTCATGATTAGACTGCAAATTCCCCAGAGACCTTTGCTTCTTTTCTCTGTAATGACATATGACCCAGTTGTTTCAAAGTCGGTAGTACATTGCTGCTCCAAAGGCAGCTTCCAGTATTTGGGCAATGAAAAGTAGAAAGGAAAGGAAACCACAAATGCTTTCTGTAAGCAAGGCCATTCCTAATATACAGTGGCAAATTAGAGCTGGATTGTGAGAGTCCTGGAACCCATTACTCAGGTCCATGACTTATGTAGGTCAGTGTAAATAACCCCAGGCATAAAGGCTGACTTTTATGATGGGCGAGGCATCCAATTTAAGTGGATGGTTCAGCATGCTTTATTGTGGTTCAGACCAATTTTTGATTGAGAAAAAATCACAAATATTGGAGTAGCCACCAAACCTCAATCCTTCTTGATGCAAAGTTAGTCAGGGAGATCACTCAGACTTCATAGGAATGTCAATTATGACAGAATTTCAATGTCTCTTTGGGTACTTTGCAACTGGGAGAAACTGCTTATGGATTTGTGGTTTGAATTGTCAAGTATATCAAATACATGATTAAGTGGAAGAGAATGGATCACGCTTCACTTTTAATAGTTAGTCTTACTAATCTACTGGTAACTATTATTATTAAACTTTAATACGTTAAAAGTGCACTCAATTAGAACAAGATTCAAAGTTTGAGTAAGTTCTGCTGATTAGCAAAAGATAGCTGCTAATAGTTTATTCATTTGTTCCTATTAATTGCTGCTTAATATAAATGGTTTTAATCGGTGTAGAACATTTCTTTCAACTCACTGTTCATATTTAAATACGATCATATATACAAGGGTTAAAGTACTAAGTATAGAAAGCACTCATACAACTCAACCACAAAAAACTAACAATCCAATTTAAAAAATGGGTAGAGGATCTGAATAAACATTTTACCAAAGAAGATATGGTGAAAGAGACACATAAATATTCATGCAAATCAAAACCACAATGAGACATCACCTCCCACTTGTTGGAATGGTTATTTTATACAAAAGACAAGAAATAACAAGTGTTAAAGAAGATGTGAGAAAGGAAACCCTTGTACACTGCTGGTGGAAATGTAAACTGGAGCAGCCATGATGGAAAATAATATGAAAGCTCCTCAAAATATGAAAAGCATAAATTCCATACAATCCAGTCATTCCAATTTTGGGTATCTATCCTTTGTATATAAAAACACTAATTAAAAAATGTGTGCGTATATGTGTGTGTGTGTGTGTGTGTGTGTGTATGTGCTCCTATGTTCACTGCAGCATTATTCACAATAACCAAGCTATGGGAAACCTGAAGTGTCCGTGAACAGATGAACAAATAACGGAAATGTGGTAATATATACACAATGGGATACCACTCAGTCAAAAAAAAAAAAAAAAGAGAGAGTGAAGTTTGTACCATTTGCAGCAACATGGATGGACCTTGAGGGTATTATGCTAAGAGAAATGAATCAGATATGGAAAGCAAACACTGTATGACTTCACTCATTGGAATATAAAAACAACCATCACCACTAAAAAAGACAAAATCAATCTCATAGATAAAGAAACACTGGTGGTTTACCAGAGAGGAAGAAGGTTGGGAGTGGGTAAACAGGTAAAGAAGGTTAATTGTCTGGTAATGAGTAAAAAAAAAGTTTTGGTAGTGATCACGGTGTAGTTGAATTATAGATGTTGAATTATAACTCCAGATGTTGAATTATAACTCCAGAAACTTACATAATGTCATACACCAGTGTTACCTCAATTAATAAAATCACTAAACAAAGGCTATGTTTTCCTGCAGTTCTCTCTATTCTACCCACCTGCCTTTGAAGACTTTATACTTCATAGCAATAAGGTGTTGCAATAATTTTTAGACTTACTAGTCTTTTGCACACTATCCAAAAGGAAATGAGATTTTTCTCTAGATAGCTTCTATGGAACTGAGGAAGTTCTCGCCTAGAAGCAAAAATTCAGTCTCCTGACACCTCCCTGGGAAAACCTTATCACATGCCCAACTTGAGCCAATTACTGTGGTCTCTGGAACAGGATATATTGATTGGCATAAGTTACTCATGTATAACTTCTTGGACAGAAGAGTGGGTCAGCTTTAATGTACTTGGACATCATGGTGGAATAGAAACCCAGACCAAATTTGGGGCACTCTTAATAAGAAGAAGGGAAAATGCATGCCAAAAGACAGCAAACATATTTTATACTTCTTAAACTGTAGCATATACTATCAGGTATTCTATATTTTATAAACTATAGAGAACTTCAATCCGACTAATGCTGTAAAATGGGCAGCAGGGCAGGAAATTTCATCAGTGTCATCATCACCTTCACAAGACATTTATTTTGGTGATAGATTGCGAAAGACAGAGTGACTCCTCCAAGATCATGGTTTTCTAAAAAAATTTTTTTGCTCCAATCTCTCCCTCTTTAATGACTCTTCCACCAACAAATTCGTTTCATTAATTTATATTTTTTTGAATATTTTGGGTGTCCTTGTACATAAGTGAGAAGGCTTAATCCCTTGTAATCTTGGATTACATACTTAATTTCATAAAAGTAAAAGCTCTTTTTCAGTCATTTCTCTCACATTAAAAACCAATAATAGCAAATGAATTTAAAGTGAGATGATACATTTTATGTGACTTTTTTCTGATAAACTGTGTGTGACTTTGAACATCTGCATAGAATATTGAAACATAACCATAATTTCCTCACAAGAGGCAAAGGTTCATGAGATAGCATCAAGATCTTGTTTTGAAAAATGTTCAGGCCCTTTCTAATTCTTGCCTTTTTGGGTTGTAATGATATTCACAAAACACACTGCTTTCATTGTAACCTTCTGTATAAAACACTATTATTGACATCTCAGGATTAAGTTTTAATTGAAGTAAGATTTCAAATGGTCTATTATCTGTGATCCCTATATAATGATCACAAAGACATCCTAGAGCAGGCAATGAAACAGATAAATATGTTGAAAAGACAGCTAACAGCTCCATTTAACTCAACCACGCTTGCCAAACTTGACACACACAATTTATCCCAGACTGTTGGAAAGGGAGCATAAAATATAGCCAGATTGTGATACTGTATGTTTCTCAGATGGTGTTTCCTTGGGCTGAAAATCAGGTATTTCATATGCCCAGATATGGTATTCCGATAGCTGTGGATGGGCTTTTTGCCCAAACTCATCATATTTTTTATGTCTACATTTGGAACTTCCTTGAGAGCAAGGTTAATGGCAAGTCTCTCATCTATATAATGTCCTGGATGACATGAGTACTCATTTCTCTCCAGGACAAAGAAAGAGTGGAGAGATATCCGTGACGAAAACCAAACTAACTCCTAGGGGAGACATGAAGAGTGTATCCAACAAATATTTAACAAACAATACTAATTTGCAAGAGTGGTTGTAAATGACAGGAAGAAAAGGTTTGCTGTAAAAGTGGCTCCAATTTTGTTTTTAGTCTCTAGATATTTTTAGATTTTTACCCAACAATTCTGCCAGGGGAACATGCCAAAGGAAATTCTGCTGTGAGCTGATCAGCCAAAATTTGAGTCTGTTTTCAAAAGTGATTCAATAATCTGGGTCCCAATAGCCTATACACGAACCTGGACAAATCTTAGCTTGTAATTTCTTGTGTGTGTATGTGGGGGAACCAGAGCATGGCTACACTCTTAGGTCTATATTAGAAACAACACCCCTCTTAATGTGTACCTCCCTTCCTGAGCCCTGTCCTGCCCTCCACCCCTACTTTTGAGTCTGGGACTTATTTATTCTGGGCTAAATTGAATTCAAAAGGCACAGTAAGGCACTTTTAAACAAGAGGTCAGTGAGGGGAACCTCTTGTGAACAAGGATTGAATTGGAAATAACCTGCCGCTCCCCAATACCTGCATTTTTAAAATTTTGGACTCTGGGGAGATACAGGGGTTAAAAGAGCCAGGGCGAGGAGATCAGGGGAATGTGATGCCTTTTGGCTCCAGTGTGGGTTTTGGTGGCATCACCCCAACAACAAAGGGTGTTCTTGTTGCTGGTGCTCATCCCCTTACTTCCACTTCTGGTCCAAAGGCCTCATTTTCCACCCACACGTAGATGAGTGAGATTGGAGGCAAAATAGGGGATATGAAAAAATTTTCAATTTCTAAGTGAGTAAAGTAAGTGAAAGGTCTCTTTTGCTTTCCAAAGGAGGGTACAATGAAAAGGAGAGTCAAAGATGTTATGAACAGAAATATCCTATACTAGATAGGTCATAGTTAATAGAGGATATCGCAAACTAAAATGTTATGAGCCAAAGGTAACAAGGAAAAGTTACCACTTGAAATCATTTTCAGAGAGGTCTGAATATTTGGTAGGAAGGCTGGCAGCAGGACCAGGATATATCACTTAGCTCATGGATGGCAGAGTTAGGTATGCAGACATAAGAGAAAGAAAAATGTTTTGCTTTCTTTTTTTTCCATTTGCTTACTTGGAGGAAGCTAGCTGACCCTTTAATGCAATCTGTCTCACCACTTCTTGGAAAAACACTGCTACTTTTCCTCCCTTCGTTGCACACCCTTCCCTGAGAATATGGCTTAGTTCTGTAAGCTCTACAGTGTCCAGGATGTCACCATGAGAGCTTTCAGGGACTGTCCAGTTGACTAGAAGAGTCCATAACAAGTAGCCATGAGTCATGGCAGAGCAGAAAGACCAGGTTTCAACTCAACACAAGGGAGTGAAATCAATTTAAGGATGGCAGCACTAGGACTGCTGACCGGAAAGGACTCTTCCTTCAGCATGGAACTACTGTCCCTCTTCTGCATCTGGGGAATGCCCCTAAGTTGACAAAATCCACCTTCTCTGAGAGTCCCCTCCAGATTTTCCCAGTCAGAGTCGAGGCATATTTTCCCATTACAACTTTCTACTCCGCTTGCAGTGTTGACCTGGAGGGTTTCTTTAGCTAGATTGTACACCTTTAGAGGAAAGAGATACTGTCTTGTTCATTTTTATATTTCCCAAACCTGGAATAACAAAAGTATTTGATTATGAACGAATTAATCTTGTTAAAAATGTCCATTTTACCTAAAGGAATATATAGATCAATACAATCTCTATCAAAATCCCAATGGTAGTCTTCACAGAAATAGAAAAAAATTCCTAAGATATATATAGAACCACAGAAGACCCTGAATAGCCAAAGCAATCCCAAGAAAAAAGAACAAAAGTGGAAGTATGATACGTCCTGATTCAAATTATACCTCAAACCTATAATTATCAAAAGAGTTTGGTACTGGCATAAAGAGACACAAATCAATGGAAGAGAATTGAAAGTCCAGAACTAAACCCACACTATTATGGATAGCTAATTTATGAAAAAGGAGATAAGAATACACAATGAAGGAGGACACTTTCTTCAATTAATGGTGTTGGGAAAACTATACAAAAAAATGAAACTAGGTTACTATCTTATACCATACACAAAAAATTAACTTAAAATGGATTAAAGACTCAAATGATACTGATACCATAAAATACATAAACAATTACATAGATAGTACGTTCTTTATCATCAGCATTAGTTTTGTCTTTGTGGACTTATCGCCAACAGCAAGGGAAATGGTGCTGTACATTGATGTTATCTTAATAAAAAATTTAATTTTTAAAATTTTGTAATTTTGATTGAAAAAAAGAAATATGAACTCTTTAAGAAAAAAGGAACTACATTAAACTAAACTGCTTTTGCACAGCAAAGGAAATTATCATCAAAACAAAAAGGCAACCTATTGAATGGGAAAAGATATTGACAAACCATATATTTAACGAAAGGTTAATACCCAAGGCATAGAAAGCACTCATATAATTCTACTACATACACACAGGAGATCTGAATAAATAGTTCACCAACAGACATATGAAAGGATGTTCGTGCAAATCAAAACCATGATGAAAGACAACCTCACATCTGTTGAAATGGCTATTATCAAAAAGATAAAAAAGAACAAATGTTGGAGAGGATGTTGGGAAAAGGAAGTCTTTCTATACCACTGGTGAGAGGGCTTAAAGAAAATGTGGTCTACATACACAAGGGAATACTGCTTAGCTCTAAAAAATTCTGAAATGAAGTCTTCCCTTTACAAACAACACAGATGGACCTTGAGGGTATTACGCTAAATAAGTCAGACCGGAAAGATAAATACCACATGATTTCAAGCATCTGTGGAAGGTAAAAAAAAAAAAAAAAAAAAAAAAAAAAAAAAAAAAAAAAAAAAAAAAAAAAAAAAAAAAAAAAAAAAAAAAAAAAAAAAAAAAAAAAAAAAAAAAAAAAAAAAAAAAAAAAAAAAAAAAAAAAAA
>PVIJ01002139.1:0-82239 GCA_004024925.1 Scalopus aquaticus | reverse complement strand
AAGTGTATGGAGAGCGGATAAAATGGATCTAGGGGTACAACTGTATGCCGGTTGATATAAACTAGATTTTTGATGGGGATCATAAAGTAGTATACATAGATGTCAAAATATAAAATAGTATACCAAAAACTCTACAATGTTATAAATCAATGTTACCTCAATAAAAATAAAAATTAAATGTGAAAAGAAATAGTATTTGATTATGATGATGACGTTCACTAGCATTTATATAGCATGTACTAAATGCCATTGTTCTAAGTGGTTCACCTATTTCCAGTCACTAATCTTCACAATAATCCTACAAGGCAGCTCCTATTATACCACTCATTCTATAAATCAAGAAACTTAGACCTAGAATGGTTAAAACACCCTATAAAGACTATGTCACAGGACCATAGAGCTTCTGAGTTTGGGGACACTAGCAGACAAATTTAGCAATTTGGATCTGTCCTCTTACTACCAGAGCACATAGTAACAAGACAACAAATGATTTTATCATGAATTAATGGACTTGGAAAGAAACCTTAAACAAATGCCACCTAAGAATGGAGCAAGATGATACTTCTGTCCAAGAGGTATAGTTATTGAGACCATATTTATCCTCAAACTCAGGGCCAACAAAAGATAGATTTCTTGATGAATGATTTCTTAATATGAACAATTTCTAATTGATTTAAAAAGAGAAATTTTAAAATAATACAATTATTTAAGTAAAACATGTTGGCATGTATATGTATGTGTGTTTATGTATATCCAATTAAAATTTAGGACATAAGGCTGAGATGAACATTGAGTCAAATGATTTTGAATGTACAAATTATTGACATCAACCATCAATCTTGGGTTTGTATCCTCTCTACAAAGAATTCATTAATAATGAATTGAACTTCTCCAGGGATGGGAAACTATCTTCCAGAGCAATCTATTCCCTCTTAAAAAAGGATCCACTCTTAAGAGTGTCATCCTTACACTGAGCTGCAGGTACTCTGCTAATTTCCTGAGGCATCAACCACTGATTCTAGTAGGAGGCAAAGTGCTGGTCAGGAGACAGCTTTGGCTCCCTTTTTCCTACGTAGCTGCCAAGTTATTACAAATTAATCCCTTTTGTCATGAAGGAATCAATCACTTCAATTTTACTCATTGTATCTATATCTTACTGTTTGACATGGTTCCATTTTCTTGGGTTTTGAGGGCCTAGGAAAGAAGAAGATGAGATTTCTGAATAAAAAGCAAACATGACAATAGGATCTGGAATGATGTTTTTCAAAATCTAAATCTAATGTGTACACAAATCTCCTATGGATCTTGTTTTATGTTGATTCTGATTTATTAGTTCTGACATAAGAGCTGAGATTCCGTATTTCTCATACATTCCCAGATGATGCTGATACAACTGGTCCAGGGAACACACTTTGAATAGCAAAGATTTAGAACCTATGCAAATATGAGTTGGTATTTGCAATAATTCTCCTGTTTTCATTTTTCCTTTATACTAGGACCGCTGCTTGTTTAAGAATCTAGTTTGTACATTCACCTGGCAGTAGGATTTCTCAGACTTCAATAAAGAATCACATGGGGAACTCTCTAAAAATTCAGATTTTTGGATATACTTCTGGATACACTGATTTGATAGGTATAGAATAGGGCCAAGAAATATGAATTTCTAAACAAGTGTGTCCCCCACATATGATTTTGATACAGATGGCCTTTGGCTCAGGCTTTGGGATGGAATGAATCAGTTAAGTGGAAACACCCGCTTTCTACAGAGCTCATCATTCTTAATCATCAGAGTGAAGGGTGTCAATGAAATGGTGACTGCATTTTGTAGGGACTGGTCAAGAAGGCCCAGTCCCACACTGCTTGGTCATACTGCTCACTCACAGTTATAAGGACATGCCCCAAGGATGCCTCCCTGTCTAGAAAATCCAGTGCATTGGCTCATGTTACAGAAAAACTTCAAAAAATAATAATACTCAGAGTGCAATTGATGTAGTAGATACATAGGTACCATTTATTATTGAATTGTCTAGATGACGGTGTCATTTATTTGGGCTCTTCTTCTTAAAAATGGAATCTTTGTAAAACAGGGCTTCCTAAGAAAGGCTTTCTTTGTATGTGGTGCTAGACCTCTGCCAAATTAGTAGTACTCATGTTTTAGTATGGATGGTTAATCATCCAGGTCCCAGGGGGTCCACTGAGTCACATTTGAAAATACCCAAGACTATAAACTCACAGCTCTGATTTTTCAATCTATTTTCTTCTCAAAACTTGTGTAGGGAACAAGTACGTGAAGTCAGCACCGTTCATTAAGCCACGGAAATAAACTGTCCAGGGCTTACCAATAAGAAGCAGAGAGAATCAGGAAGGAAGGATTGGTAAGACATACGTTTTCCGCATGATGGAGCTGAAACCAAGGAAACTTCCAGGTTGATTTCTTGAGATGATGGGAGGTGGGCAGGATTTCTGCCATAAATATTCCTTGGGAAACCAATATTCCAATTTGCTTCCTGCTCAAATAGGCAAAATGCCACCAAGCTCAAGGATACACTAGGCAAAGTGAATGGGCAGAAAGTGAATTTTCTTATTTTTATACCATGTGTGTACTGCCAGAGCTCTTGGCTCATTCACACATGCTCATATAATTATTCCTAAACGACCCTGTTGTGTTGAAAGCTTGCTAAGGTTGTGGTAAGATGATGAAATGAAATCTGTGCTGCCTAGGGGGAAAACACTAAGGAAACACAAATTTAAATGTGGACTCTGTGTTTGTGTGTGTGTATGTATGTATGTGTGTGTGTGTGAGCATTTTTGTGCTGACTATGTGTTGGAACAATGTGACTTTTGCTATAGAGATAACTGGCAAGGTGCCAGTAGTATTTGAAAATAAAATTGCTATGAAAATCATTGCAAAATGCAGATGTGCATGTGGGAATCTTTGGTAAATGATATGCACATCCACACACCAGCGGAGTTTATATTCTTTCCACTCCCAAGGCCTCGCCGACGAGGCCGGTTGATTGGATATGGTGATAGAGGATCAAAGGGGTTTTCGGGACGGCCATGCGCTGACCTTTCCAAAGCAGACAAACACTCAGAGTCGTGCAGAGACATAACAACATATGGTGACGTGGAGACTTTTGTAACAAGACACAGATGTAAACAACTGAAAACGTGCCCAACTTTGCCCCCTTGATTAGTAGTGGCTTCATTCCTTTTTTCCAACTCACTGATATTACTTGGTTTTTTGAGAATCAGTAGGCTTCCTAAGAAAGGCTTTCTATATCATTGATAGTTGGACATCATACAGTCCAACCTGCATGGTTAAGATTGCTAAGACTTAAGCTTAAATAGCCTGTTCAAAAATCACTCACAATTAGTTGATTGCAGCAAATTGAGAATAGGCCTTATAACTTTCTGACATCTTCTGCATGGGCTCTTGTCCCGCACACCATGTAAGTACAGCAATATGCAGGGTTTATGTGACCCTGGTAATTTAACCTTGACATTATTACGTGGGGGAGGCTATTTCTAAACTGTATCTCCTGTATCCTCAGCCTGAAAGAAAGTGAACCATTAGAAAACATTCCTTATAATATCTGCTGAATAAATGAATGAATGAGCTGTGGCTATCAATTATCATTTCAAATTCTCAGTATATTTTTATATCCATGCATTCTTTCTGAATACAAACAGCGACTTAAAAAAATAGAAACTGTCATTTAAATTTCCGCTTTCTACACACACTGCCATGAGCAACAGCACTGCTGTGATGATTCACCTTTAATGACAACAGCATCTATATCCAAAACCATTCACGTTCAGCCTCACATTCCAAGGGCCAGCTTCTCAGGAAGGCAAATTACAAATGGCAAATTATGCCTCATAGGGCAGTATTTATATAGACCTCAGAATCCATTTTCTCCAAAGGTAGTCTTTCTGATTGGATTATTCCTTGTGGCTATGGCTAAAATTAACAACCACAGGTTATGTGCGCACACGCACACACACACACACACACTCACACACACAACCACAGATTATGTGTGCACACACACACTCACACACACACTCACACACACACACAAATTATTTAAAAAAAAACTTGTGTATTTTCTAGTCCTCATGTCTTTATCTTCCTCTCCTTAAAAAATGATGTGTTATTTTCAATACATCTGATAAAGGACTGATCACAAAAATTTATAAGGAACTCACACAACTCAACAAAAACAAAGCCAATAACCCAGTCAAAAAATGAGCAGAAGAGCTCAAAAGGCACTTCTCCAAAGAAGAAAAGCAAATGGCTAACGGATACATGAAAAAATGTTCAACATCACTGATAATCAAGGAAATGCAAATCAAAACCACTATGAGATACCACCTCACATCTGTGAGGATGGCATGCATTAAAAATACAGGCAACAACAAATGCTGGAAAGGATGTGGAGAAAAAAGGAACTCTTCTACACTGCTGGTGGGAATGTGAACTGGTCCAACCACTATAGAAAGCTGTATGGCGATTCCTCAAACTGCTCAACATGGAGCTCCCATACGACCCAGCAATCCCACTTTTGGGAATTTACCCAAAGGACACAAAAACACTAACCCGAAAGGATACATGTACCCGTATGTTCATTGCGGCACTATTCACAATAGCAAAGGTATGGAAGCAACCCAGATGTCCAAAAATAGATGATTGGATCAAGAAGACGTGGTACATTTACACAATGGAATACTATTCAGCATTCAAAGAAGATAAAAACATGCAATTTGCAGCGACATGGATGGAATTAAAGGGAATCATACTCAGTGAAATAAGCCAGAAAGAAAGAGAAAAATATCGAATGGTTTCACTTATAACAGGACTATAGGGAAACCAAATAGGAGAGAGACACTCAGCTGTGGGTGGGTGGGGGGGGAGGGGAGGATGAAAAATGGAATAGAAAAGAATACAAGGGACCATGGAGATGGATCATGGGTGAATTGGTGGTGGGCTACCCAAGGGGAATATAAAATGTAAAAGACATAAATAACAATAAAAATTAAAAAAAAATGTGTTGTTTTAACAATATATGATTGCTTCCTCAGTTGCCTTTCTAGTATTTCTGATTTCCAGTGTTTCTGGCAACCCCACATTCCAGGCCTTGCCTTTTCTCCCTCACTAGTGGATGTGTAAAGGCACAGCTTCAAGGTAGAAAACTAATAAATGCAGCTTTTCTACCTTGGAGCTCAGCAAAGCGCCATCAGGACTGTGGAGTGAGTATAAAAGGAAATGGCTCCACTCCCTCACTCTTTTTCAGGCTAATCTAGCTTATTCTGAATTGAACTGGAAAGTCCTTCGATGGCCCTACTGGCTTCCTACTGATGTCAGGCATGGGATGTGCTGCTTCCAACTGAGTGATATAAGCTGTGTACAGAAAAACTGCATGGAGAGGAGGCCCCATGGAGAGAGAGGTTTCTGGTCCCCCTCTTCCCATGGCCCACTACACCTCTATGCTCTGTGTGTGTGTGTGTGTGTGTGTGTGTGTGTGTATGCGCTCGTGTGCACGTGCATGCTGGGGAGTATATTTTAAAGCAAAAGGGAGGGAGACTTGAGTTTATTCTTTGTTTGCTGACATTTGATAATACTATTTTGGCTAGATATGCATGATTGTTGTAATTTTGCAGCCTGAAAGTCTCCCTTACCAAAATGATGCTTTTTGTTCAGTCTGAGTGAGATGCACTCTCTGAGGATGTCCTTGTGATCCAATATAATGCTGATTACAAAATCCAACAGAAAACAAAGCAACCCAAATTAGATTTGAAATGCTAAAATTATTTTTAGTTAAACTACTCAGTGTCTGTACCTATATGTGATATATCTTATGAATAGAAGTGTATCTGCAACTCTGAAAATTCATGCTCATCTCGACAGTGACATCCATTTTTACTTATCTGTCCACAGCAGAGTGTTCTCCATGTCCCAGCACAGGCTCTGCTATGGAAAACAGAGTGCAGAAAGGGAAAATAGGTAGTGGGGGCCCAGGGGCCTGGTGAGGTACAGCTCGGTATGCCGGAGAGCTGAGGCCTCATGAAATCTGAGAACTGTTTCTATTCTGCTTCCTTGAAGGGCTTCCTCCGATCATCTCAGGGGATCATCAGACCAAAAAGAGATAGCCTTGACACCACCGCCCTCTGCTTTGAAAATGTAAACCAAATTGGTCCCGGATGGGTCCAGGTTTGGGAGCCAGCATTTTGGTTTTCTTAGTTTCTTTTGGTGAAAGCACCATAAAAGAAAGGGAGAGGAACTCCGGGTTCTTTGTTAGGCTAGCACACTCAGGTTAGAACAAGCAGCCTGTGAAATACTCCACCCGTCCCTCAGAAGCACCATCTCCACCCTCAGCAGAGGCCTCGGGACTAATTCAGGGGCATGACTTGGGCTCATTTCATTTCTGGTCTCGACTCCTTTGCTGGGAGAGTGCGCATTAGGCAATCTTTGCGACCTGTCATGATGAGCCGGGGCCCTGAGAACATTTCCTAAGCCAGCTCCACCCTCCCTGAGAATGAGTTTAACCCTAGAAACTTACGAGAAAGTTACTTGAAGAGGCCCCAGAGGAGTCCTGAAAAACTACTGCCAAGCAAGGGCTTCTGACCTACTGGTGGAAGGCCACTTGGAAGGAACGTGATAGAGGAGACACTCACTCCTCTCGCTTGATGGATGACTTAAAGACACTTGACGCTTTTTGAAAGTAAATATGCTCAATGCCTCCTTTCCCTATCCCTACCCCACGCACACACATTTTTCCTTTTATTTTATAGACACATACACCCCACCACCACAAACACCACCATCCCTACCCTGTCGCACAACCAAATACATGCAATTTAAATCCTCTTATGCTGTGGGAGAGTTCTGCGGTCAGAGACAGGTTCTTTAATGTCCCGTGCATCAGTTTCCTCAGATAAGAGGCAACACTAACATCTCCCTCACATGGGAGGTGGTGGAGGTTAAGAGAGGAGGTGAGGTTTCTCACCTGGAGCCTTGCCCCACATTAGGCAATGCTGGGTAAGGGGAAATGCCACTTCAGCGTCCCCCACCCACAACCTTTGTTTTTTCCTGAGTACATCCTGCATGCTACCCTCATCACCTCCCATTTTGGGAGATCTTCCCGTTTACAAATTGTCCTTTCCTCCCCTCTGAAGGGACTGTGCCTTCTTGTACTGTAATAGTCACCTCCACTCCCTTGACTGCCTGTTTCTATACCAGACAGCTAGACTCTTAGGAAGTTTTCCTCTTTTCTCCCCTCAATCTTTCCTGCCTCTCTTAAAAAATACCTAGATGACAATGGCATTTAGCTGGAAGCGCTTTCCTCAGCAAGACAGCTTTCCCTCTGGGTCTGCGCACAGTCATCTGAATGCAGTCTTCACAGATTAAAATTGACTGCCAAGGCGGGGCTCTCCCGCAACTGCTCAGCTGCTTTCTTCTTTGGGGTCCAGGGTCTGTGCTCCCTGAACGAAGATCCCTTTGACTTCAACAAATTGAAATAACACCTATTTCAAATATATTATTTGATGAAAGCAGATGTCAGCAGATACTGCCTATGTAATTGATATTTGATTTATTCAAGATTTATGCATGCTGTGCCTTAGATTTATTAATGATAATCCCCGGCTCTTGTGTTTAATATAGTGGAACCAAAACATAATTTGCTGGGATCAGTCAGAAATGCATCAAAGTGATTAACTCTACATGCAAACCATTATCCAGTGACATCCCTACTGTGCACAGTGCAAAAGGAGGCAATAATACAGTAATTGGCTTCACTTATGCAAGTTAGATATTTGCAGTGATTGCTAGTAAAACTGGGTCCCTTTTATCTCCAATTCTGCATCTCCATATCCCTTGTCGTCCTTTGATGCTCCTTTGCCAGGCAGGATTTGCCTGAGAACAAGTGGGCACGTCACACACACACACACACACACACACACACACACACTCACTCACACAACAGCTCACCTTAGCAATTTTCTGTCAAGGAAGGTTCAGAATCTTACGAGAACAGACTGGAGGGTAACTGTCCCTTTCAGGAGCCCTTTGTCGGGTGACCACTTCTGGTGGACAGAGGGACCACTTCTCTGTACCAGGGGAAAGCCAGCAAATGAAAATCATTTCTCAGCATTGTCATCTACTCACATCTATCACCCATGTCAATAAGCAGACTGGCTGCAAAACCAATGCCAAGTGCACATTTGGAGCTGTGCACACAATCACTAAGATAACTTTGGGGGGGAAATGCCTGTTCACTTATGTTTGTTTTCTGTTTTGTTTCCTTTCGGCTAATTAAAACTTAATGGGATGGACAACCCCTTATTAGAAGCCATGTCCTTGCAGTTTTTTAAATTTTAATATGTATTTCCTATTGTGAACTGTTGCTGATAGTGGATGAAAGCAACGTTTATTTTAAAAAATTGAAAGTAAAAATAATTTACACATGTGGCAAAATAGTCAATGTCTATGAAAATGTGTGATAGGAAAAGTAGAATCTCCCTTCTCAGCCTACCCTCTGTCTCAAATCCCTCTTGCTAAAGGTAATCACGGTAATAGCTTCTTGTGTAGCCTTCCAGAAAACATAAACAGTAAACCGACAGATACACATGCCATGTGTTTTCCATGTTATAGTGCATCTCAGAGATGCTCCCCTGTTCACATATGGGGAGCTATCTGCTTGTTCTCCATTGCAATCTACCACCGCTTTTAATGGTTTAAAGTGCTACCTTGTCTGGCAGTGCTGCACAGTAACATTATACTTAGAAATCATTTAAAAATTCCAGCCTGGGACCAGGATCCACAATTCAGAATGAAGTAGCATCTTGTGAGGATTTACAGCAAGATGGAAACACATACTGCATCCCACATTTTACAGCAAAACGTGTCAATGGTCTTTGATTTCTCTGTTGCCTAGAATGTGCCATCTGTCTTCAGGGCATCTGGTGGAATGTCAGTACGTCAGCATGGCATCTTGCCGGGCGAGGGCATTTCTGACTTCCGTGGGTATTGCCAGGTTTACATCGAGGTTCAGTGTATTCAGACAGACATTCATACGCAGAGCTCACACCCGCTACCTCGTGCATCGACAATGACTCACAACTAATATAAAATGAAGTCCCAGGATGCTCTTTTTGGTTTCTTCATGGAGCACTACTGATTGTTCTATATCAGTTTCTCTTTTATTCCCCAAGCAGTGTTAGCAGTATCTTAAGAATATATAGAGAGAGCTCACAAGGGGCGTTTTTCTGCATTTTTAATGCCATTAGGGAACTGCCAGGAGAATCAAATGGGTAACTTTGACATGTTGTAGCTTCTCTTTTCCAAGCATTATGGGCAGCGGCCCATGCTCTGAGAGGTGAGCTGCACGGCCAGGTCTGTCGACACACATCCCGGCTCCAGGTCGTTAAGAGCGCTCTCCACTCAGCGAACCCTCCGTGCCCCTGAGCCGCACACGCAGCAGTTGGCTCCCTAGACTGTTTCTCTTAGTTGCTACAGACGCTATTCCTGCTTCAGCAATCCAAGTGATCTACTTTTCCTGTCTTAAAAGCTAATTGATTCCTGCTTCTGAATGCCGTGGACTATGAAAGGCTCTGTCTTTGCTGGGCAGCCGTCTATCAGATGAGGTCCAGCTGGACTCCCTGGAAAGCCTGCCACCGCTCGGCCTAGCCCAAGGAACCAGGGCCTGACGTCTGAAAGACATTAGGATAGGGTTAAAAGAAGCCCGAGGGAGTGCTTTCCAAATGTGAAGGATGGCCTCTAGTCTTCAGAGTGTAAATCTTCAGTCTCCCAGAAGATAAGGCGACCACTGGGGGGATGGAGGGCCAGGATCGGGGGGCAGCCTGTGAGCTGATAACCATAATGGTGGGCTGACCCTTAAGCAGGATCACCTGGTGCAGATCCCCGCGATAAACACTTCTAGTTGAAAGGCCTCAGGAGTAACACTTAATCACTCTGGGCCTCAGTTTTCTTCTTTTGGAGGAAAATAGTCTGCCTTGGGTGTAAAGAGTAGGAAAATGTATATGAGGAAATGTGTATTAAGAAAGTGACAATGATGCTAGCAGAGTGCTTGGCAGCAATACCTATGCACAGTGATATCAGTCACAGCAACGTGTTACTATTTAATAATGTCCTGACATTCAGGTCACTAGCAGCTTTCTCAGGGAAAGGCAAGACTTCTGATACCTAAACGACGCTTTCCAGGACAGGGGAAGCCTACCAGCCACTGCCTCCTCATCATCTGCCTCCATTGTCTTAGTTTCACATCCCTGCCCCCCAAATGTCTCATGCTTCTTGTGAGCCAGTGACATTGACAATCCCAAAGGGACTGTTTTGCTTGTGTTTACTGAGTACAGGCCCAATACCTAGACCCAAGAAGTATAATAAGAAGGAAATGCATGGAGACACTGAGCAGCAAGTGCTTAATTAGTTTCAAAGTGCCAGAAGAAAGGCTGGTTTTTGGCTGAGCTTAACTTTTGAAAAAACATTAGTTCCTTTCCTGGAAGTGAGTCCTTTCTTTCCAGAGAGCACTGTTCATGTTCAAGTTATTGAAATGATACACAATGCTGAATTCGGGTGTCTCCAGCTTTTAAACTTTCTTTACTTTCTGAGTCACTCTTACTAAACTTAAGGCAAGTTGGCAATTTTTGGATTATCTATGGTACTCAATTGGGTCTGCATAATACCAAGATAGCAGAATGAAAAGATGTTCAAAGTTCTTCTGGGCCACCAAGTCATAGAGACCGGAAGAAGGTTAGCATCTGAAGGAATCTTAGAAATCCTCTTAGTGTCGAGTCATTCAAGTTTATTTGGGCTGGGTACAAAACAGGTTTTATGGAATAAATTTCTGTGCAGGAGACCAATGAATGCAATTGATTAAAGAGCAGTTACACTCTTTGATGGACAAGAGAGAATCTCTGAAGTTCTTCTGGGCAACTCTTATATCTGAAACACCATTGGAAACCCTATCTGTCTGATTCAATTTTCACCCAGTAAGAGAGGATTGTAAGGCTGTGCAAACTTAGGCCTAGTCTCCCAAGCTAGTGTCAGTTCCAACTGGGAGCATGTTAGTAATTCATGTTCTCTGGTTCAGCCAGATCTACTGGAGGTAGACCAAATCTGTATTTTAACAATTCTACTAGTTGACTCTTATGCGCCTTCCCTCAGTTTTGATAACAGGCCCTCCAAGTGCTTTCAGTGAATCAGCTCATTTAATAAAACTCAGCTTTCGTAGATGGCACTGCTAGCCCTCTACAAATCTCATTGAGATTTTAGAACATCCCTGTCTTGGAGGTGGTTGCCTTCTGTTTCATACCCTCCAGTGGCTTTGCAGATAGCTCTAAGTCTTTCATGCTCTTCAAACAATTCAAATGGTGTTTCTTCTAGACTAATAACCTAAATTTATAATAAATTTATCATCAAGATAGATAATTTTAATGGATTTGGCGAGTAGCCCCAATTGTTGCCATAGTATTGCAACCCAGCTTGTGGAATATATTATTGCACAGAAATTACAATTTGTCAGTCGTAAGAACAGAACACACTTTAAAGAGTGAAAATGTGTTAGTTTTTAAAACATGCTTTCCATGCACTATCTCATTTGGTAATGCCACATTCTGGCACCCTACAACTTTCCCACTTTCTAGTGGTAAAAATAAGAAGGCCGCCTCACACCAGTGAGAATGGCATACATTAAAAATACAGGCAACAACAAATGCTGGCGAGGATGTGGAGAAAAGGAACACTTCTACACTGCTGGTGGGAATGCAAACTGGTCCAACCACTATGGAAAGCTGTATGGCGATTCCTTAAACTGCTAAAAATGGAGCTCCCATACGTCCCAGCAATACCACTCCTGGGACTCTACCCAAAGGACACAAAAACAGCAATCCAAAAGGATGCATGCACCCGTATGTTCATTGCAGCACTGTTTACAATAGCTAAGGTATGGAAACAACCCAGATGCCAAAAAACAGATGACTGGATCAAGAAGATGTGGGACATATACACAATGGAATACTATTCAGCATTCAAAAATGATAAACACATGCAATTTGCTGTGACATGTATGGAACAAGAAGGAATCATGCTCAACGAAGTTACCCAGAGGGAAAGAGAAAAATATTGAATGGTTTCACTTATAACAGGGATATAGGGGAACCAAATATGACAGAGACACCCAGAGAGGGAGGGAGAGGACAAGGGCTCTAAATGGGGTAGAAAAGGGCACAAGGGACCATGGTGAATTGGTGGTGGGTTACCCAAGGGGAAAACAAAACGTAAAAGATATAAGTAACAACAACAACAAAAAAGACCAGAGAAGTCAAGTAGTTTCCTAGGCCAAATACCTATGATAATAGGAGAATGAATATTAGAATCCTGTTCTGCAGTCCACTGGTCTTTCTGATGATCCAGGAAATATACAGTAGACAATTTTCTAAGATGAGAATTTACAACCACATCACTTTCCTCTATGGATCTTTCCTCACTCTTGTGTTGTTCATAATTGGTAGTACTAAGCTTCATAAAAAGCTTAAAGTTGTTGGATTCCCAATTCAAGGTTTAGTTAGGGAGCTCCTGTCCCATCCTGGTGACAGGTGAGATGTGAAGTGTTGTCACTAAGGCAACTCTTCCCTTCTGATCCTATTGGTGGGCATCTGTTTCTGGTTGTAACTGGCCAAACACTCCTTTTGCACAAAAACTAATAACATCTTAACATATGGTCTTGAATCTGGGCTGCCTAATGACCTTGCGTGGAGATTAATTGAAGGTGTTAATGGCATAGTTCCCAGTCAGGAATGTCAAAATACTGGCCTGGCCTCTATGTACATGTTTTGAGAGGATTTGTTATTGATACTGAGCTGGATTAACTTTAAATATAAAGAAAAATACTACAACTTCAGCAACCACCTGTGAAGCAAGTTTCTGTAGCTAAGAAGTCTGGATTAGTGTCCAAGCAGGGTGCAGGATAATGAATTTGACATCCCATTTTTGACTCCCTGGGAAAAAACCCAGGATACAATCTTCTTAAGTGGTGGTATTATAGGGAGCAAAATTCTGTAGAGGGTGAAAAATCCATTCAATGACCTTTTTTATACGACTCTGCAGGGAAAATGCCATTAGAGATTAGAGTTGATTTATAGGTGTTCTGTCCTATTGCCACACCCCACCCCCATTTCACCCAGGCAGGAGAAAGGGGCAACAGGCCAGTGAAAAGAACTATACTTTGAACTACATTTTCTCAAGCACTTATATAAAAATGTATTCACCTTCCAGGAAGCCGCAAGTTTGGTTATCATAATTACCTCATGCCTTGATCCTTGTATAATCTTCTATCAGTTCTATTTTATTTTTTTATTTCTGTTTTAATACCCTTGTGCTTGTGTACTTGTGTATATGTGTGTTTATTATGATTCGCCTTAAAGGCTTCCTGTGGAATATAAATTATAAAAACCTAAAAATAAACATAGAATAATCTACTTTCATGCATATATTTACAAACCCATAAACTCTTAGGAAGAGTGAATTAGATTTTAAAAACATTGAGAATTACTTTTCTGGGCTTCTCTTTGCCCA
The DNA here is from genome assembly GCA_004024925.1 of Scalopus aquaticus. Classification (NCBI taxonomy): domain Eukaryota; kingdom Metazoa; phylum Chordata; class Mammalia; order Eulipotyphla; family Talpidae; genus Scalopus; species Scalopus aquaticus. The sequence goes on along the minus strand of PVIJ01002139.1, from coordinate 68,642 downwards.
GTTTCTTCAGCTATTTTGGCCAAAGGAACCACATAAAATATGTCAAAACCAGATCGACTGCTGGCTGTACAACTAACCAGAAAGTAAAAATGATTAACTCAAATACGGCACCAGTTCAATCATGCCTTAGGGAATGGACCCTTGAAATGAAAATTTCACAAGCCTTTTTGGAGGAGTTACTCGGTGCCTCGTTCTTGGAACATTTCTTCTCTGTGTCCTTGCAATACTGTACACACAAGGTTCTACACATTATTTTATAGTATTTTTGTATATATTCTCTGTTCCCCTTTGTCCTGATACACTGAGCTTCCTAAGGGAAGACCTGTTTTATTTTTCCTTTCAATCGTCAATGTTTCCAGCTATAACTGAAATAAAATAGATTTTAGTACATTTTTTTATAAATAATTCTGTTAAGTGTACAAAGTCTCAGATGCCATCTGAATTGCAAGAGGTTATAATATTTTTGTTATTGTAAGAACCTACCTGAAGCAGACAGAATGGAATTAATTCATAGTATTACTGACCTCCTTACACGTTTGGTTTCACAAACTCACTGAAGATAGAAGTTTAGATAGATAGTTTGATTTAGGCCAACCCAAAACACATATTTGTGCTTACTGAAAAGATAGATAGTTTGATTTAGGCCAACCCAAAACACATATTTGTGCTTACTGAAAAACGTTTTGTAACACATGAAAAAAAAATCTAAATGCTTAATTAATCATTCTTACAAACTTAGCACATTTTGTGCTCATGTTCTTGTGCCAACAAGATTCCACATGTGCATTCTGATTCTCTCCTAAATAAAATTTTTCAAATTCTTAAAAAGAAAAAGCTTAACCACTATGTTCAGATGAAAGGAGAAAATGGAGTGGACCAGCTTTATCTAATTTTCCAAATTGAATAAAATGAAAAATAAATAAATGGATGATGAAAAGCAATGTATGTCTGATTCATTTGGCTTTCCTGTTGGTCAAGCCACTCAGGTAATTCCTTTGGGCAGGTGAAATTCCTTGCACACTGACTTTCAAAGTCAGGCAGAAATGTGTGCCATCCACTGGGTAGCCATTGGCAAAAAGAGTCATACAAACCATAAAATGAAGGAATGCTGAATTGAACTATCATTGGCACACCAGGCTGAGGTATCTGTGCTGTGAAACACAAGTAGAGCTATAAAGAGATGATGTGGCCCTGGATACTGCGAATCCACTATAGATTGTTTCCTCTCACTAAAATGAGGCGATGGAGAGATACCTCAGTAGAAAAAGCAATTAGTGCTACGGAATGAAGTTCCTTACTTTCCTTCCCCATCCTCTCCCTCCCAATCCTTTCAAGTCTCCCTGGGGTCCAATTTAGGAACTCTTGCAAAGGCTAAAGTCCAGCAGTTTAACAGCTATTAAACACAGTTGTAAAGTGAAGATGCAGCTTGAGAGTTGGGCTCTTGGCAGCATCAAAGGAATATGGCAAATGGCACAACTCTTCTGCTGAAGGAAATAATAGAGGAGACGAAGGGAGGGGGTGTGGATAAACCAGATTGGGGCTTAGACAGGATGACCCAAGGAGCTAACTCACACTGGTATTGCTCTTTAGTGCCTGCAAAGTCTACCATTATGCATTATTAAATTCATGTATTATTGAATCATGAATCCTTGTTCCCTGATAAGAAATGGAGATGATTTCTTAGCTTAAATTAAAGCCCTGCCTCCTTATTTAAATAAAACGGCATTACTGGCTGCCTGGCATGCTAATCAGAAAACTGCATTAAGCAGGTAGGACTATATGAATTAAAAAATAATGAAACAAGACTTTCAGCCAGACATTGTTCCCTCGCCTGCTTTTCATGACAGCGGATTTCCTACTTGGAGTTGATAAGACAACGGCAAATGAAGATAACAACATGAGAGGGAAATCATTCACTCTAATGGGCTCCACCTGTGCAGACTTCAGCTCATTTACATGGCTGCAGAAAAATTAGAAATCATGCGGCAATTAGTCTGTTCTAGATTATGCAGTGTGTCAACTGATACCACTCAGGAGAGCACTAGTGCTAAAATGGTTTCAGAAGATAAATCTACTCTCCTATACAAACAGTTTTAATTACCTGGAAAACGGCATTGCCTATTGAGAAATCTCCATTGTGAACCTGGGCTGCAATCCTGCTATTGGAATCAGATGTCGGGAAATTCCAGTGTTTATGTAATTGGCTCATATAATATTTGATGACTTGTTGAAACTGAAATTGGGCCTTTGGTCAGGTCCCGAATTGTTCATCAAAGGCCCCTTTAATGTCTCCTTCTGATTTGGTCAGGGAGAGAGGCTAAGAATTTTTTTAAAAGCTTCTGTAGACTGCTACTCTTGGCTTCCCAAATGTTAGCTCTCATAGGCCTATACAAATCTAATAGCTTGTTTTAAATAATTTTAATTATGAGTTTGAGTACATAGATTAAGCAATGACAAACAACTCCATATGAATAAAATATTATGATTGTTAAAGTTTTAGAGTCTTAGGACAGTAGGAAAAATTTTTCCATTCATTTTGACCTTAAAATCTATTATAGCTGCCTGAAAAACTATGGAAATATCTAGAGAAATAATATTCATGAAACTCTAGTTTTTGCATTTGTAAGGGATCATTCAGACGTTTTGCTTTGATTTACTTTTAGAAATGCTTATGCCTTCACATTCAACTTTATTTGATCATTAGTTTTTTTTAATTGAAGGAACACCATCTAGGATTCAGAGGTATAGGTTCACACCTCTTCAAATGGGTGCTACCACACCCACCGAGGCAGCCATACTCCTCCACCAGTTTATGTAATTGTTTTATTAGATGGGGCAATATATCAAAGGTAGGGGGAGGGGCTGGGTTGACAGCAATATTCTGATGAAGGCATCCTGGAAAAGAAAGTTCTGGTCCTTGGTTTTGGGATATTCATAGAATATTTGTCTTCTGTCTATACTTTTAGGGAAGAGTCCTCAAAAAAAAAAAAAAATAGCAGGCAAGCACTAAGCACTGTCCACTAGAATTTGCTCCCAAAGCAAACATAAAAATTTGCTTCAGGTTGGAGGGCAGGAGTAAGAGTTAGGCAGGCCCAAAGAGGTAAGCAACATGTGCTTTCAGTGACAAAAGCAGGACCAATCTTACCTACAGGAGAAGACAATCCCCTAAAATAGGGGGGTTTAATCCAGAGTAGCCAAGGGAACTTTCCAAACTTGTTCTCTGAGACTGAGTTCAAGATTCCAGTTCTGACTAAAAATACTATCTCCAGGGATAAGAAACTTTAGTATACTGATTCTTACATTTTTGTCCCAGAAGCATTAGTCTAATAAGGTTTCCTGTTGCAAAAGACTTCCAAGGACATATAAATTTAGCAAACATTGCTACAGGCCCTTCCTGAATAACAAAATGAATACAGTATGCCAAAGGTTCTCAGATGTCCTGCAATAAAAAAATTTGTTGATCCCTCCATTTTCCAGATTTATCTGAGCACTAAAAATACTTTTCTCCTCCGACCTCCTTTTTGCAATGGAACACTAATTCACATCCAGTGTCCAGGAGAACTTTGGGTTATACTCTTGTAGTGAGAGAAAGAACAGACCAGAACAGGTTGTGCCCTCGAACAGCATATAGGACATTTGGGCCACAGCTTATGATGCTGAAGAACACAGACACTGAGTCATTGACTGGCTGATTTTTTGAATCCTTTGACTTATTTCAAAGGCAGTTTCCTCTTACCTCAATACCCACATGCACTGATATTACATACAACAGTTCATCCATAAACTTGCTGCCTATACAGATTCTATTTTTTTGTTTTCCACACTCTAATAGAATATAATTATTCATCCAAAAAGAGATTCCAAATACTTCCTAGCTCCTTTACAGATTTAGTTGCTACTGTAAATAATATCCTATCTTCCTTGTTTTCTGGTTCATTGTCCTTAACATAAGTCACCGTATTTTTAAAAGCTGAAGTTATTTCTATCAACATCTTACCCATTACACCCTTTTGTTGCTTCCATTGAGTTTTCTATGTTGATAATTATATCACCCACATATATTGGAAGTTTTACTTTTTCCTTCCTGTTCTTTTTCTTTTTTCCCCCCTTATTTGTATTTTGGTTCCGTAGCACCACACTGAACAACAGTGGGGATGGTAGGCACTTCTTCTTGTTCTCAGAGGGAATATAGCTTAAGTTTTTTCCAAAGCTGATGTGGACAGCTTGGGATTTTTTTTTTTTTTTAGTATAAAATTAAAGAAGTTTCCTTCTTTTAAAAATATCTGCTTTAGGGCCTCCCCGGTGGCGCAGCGGTTAAGCGCTGCGCTGTGGAGCTGTTGGCAGCGGCGACGCAAGTTCGACACCCGGCCAGGGAGAATCCCACATGGTGCGGCAGACCTCTCCTGCCTCACCCGCTGCTCCCCTCAGCAGTGTACCTCTGATCTGCCTGTTCTGCTCCCCACTCTGTCTCTGGTGAACCCTCTCACCGCCCCACACCTCTGGCCTGTACCCCAGCTTGTATGTATAAATAAAATAAAATCTTAAAAAAAAAAATCTGCTTTATATAGGTAAAAACTATATGTAACTACATCCCCTTACTTTATGTGCATATTTTTTTAAAATAATGGCTTTATTGAGATATAGCTCACATATAATAAAATTCACCTAACTGTAGAGTATACAATTCAATGTTTTTTAGTATATTCACAGGATTGTGTAAACATCACCATAATCAAATTTCAAACACTTTCCTCATCTTCCTCTTTATAAGTAAAACTGAAATAGAAAGTTAAGTAGAAGAAAAACCCTAAATGACTGGGCATGGTGGTGACATTTTAGATACAATGCCAAAGGCACAGTCCACAAAAGAAATAATTGATAAGCAAAACTTCATTAAAATTAAAAATTTATGCTCTGCAAAAGACAATGTCAAGAGAGTGAGAAGACAAGCCACAGACTGAGAAAAATATTTACAAAAGACACATTTAATAAAGGAGCATTACCCAAAATATATAAAGAACTCTTAAAACTCAATAAAAAAAACAGGCAACCTGATTGAATTACAGGCCAAAGATCTTAACCTCACCAAAGAAGATACACAGATGGCAAATAAACATATTAAAAAAGGCTGACCTTCCCATCATAAGGAAAATGCAGATTCAAACAACAATGAAGTAACACAACACAACTTTTAGTATGGTCTCAATCCAGAACATGGACAACACCAAATGCTGATGAGAAATAGGAACTCTCATTTGTTGCTGGTGGGACTGCAAAGTGATAGAGCCACTTTGGAAGGCATTTTGGCAAGTTCTGATGAAACTAAACATATTCATTCCCAATTGACCTAGTGATTGGCTTCTTGGTACCTGCCAATTGAAATCTTATGTCCATTCAAAAACCTGAACATGGATGCTTACAGCAGCTTTATTCATAACTGCTAAAACTCTGAAGCAACCAATAGGTCCGTCGGTTGAATGAACAAACTGTGTTATACCCAGATCATGGAAGACTATTCACACTAAAAAGATATTAAGTCAAGAAAAGAAATGGAGGAACCTCACAAGTATATTAGTAAGTGAAAGAAACCAATCTAAAATGACTATGTATTTTGCATGATTCCAACTATATGACATTCTGAGAAAGGCAAAATATGGAGACAGAAAAATGATGAGTATTTTCCAATAGTCAGTGGGGAGGGAAGGAGAAATAGGCAAGGCAGAGAGGATTTTTCAGCAATGAAAGTGCTCTAGGATAATATAATGGAAGATGAAAGTCTTTATTTAGAATAACATACTACATGTAAACCCACAGAATGTACAATGCCAAGAGTGAATTAATAGTAAACTACAGACTTTGGGTGATAATGATGTGTCAATGTAGGTTCATCCATTATAGTAAGTGTACCATTCTGGGGGTGGGGAGGAGATGTAGATAAATATGGGAAGTATTTCTGTGTGAGGACAGGGAGGATACGAAAAATCTCTATCTTTCTCTCAATTCTGCTTTTAACCTTAAAAAGTTGTCAAAAAACAAAACAAGTCATACTAAAATAAACAACAAAACAAACTTGCAAAACAACGCTAACATCTCAAAAACAAAAACCACAAAAGGAACATTAACACGAGCATACATACACATATAAACACACAATTTCCTTTTCAAATAAAATACTTTCCAGGTCTAGCCCAACAATTCTATGTCAAATATACATCAGGTGCTTCTGGAAAGAGAGAAGTGTGTATGTTTTGTTTATAAAAGTCTTGATTTAAAATAACACAGCATTGTCTACTTTTAACTTATTCCAATTTGACATAAACCAAATATTTGCCAGTGTGCACGTACGTGCACATGCAACATGCACACACACACACACACAATCTAATTTTCCTGTAGTTTTTTCCCATGTCATTTACATAAGCAAAAGTTATGTTGTAGATACAAATACACTCATTATAGATATAGCTCCCTGACTAATTGCTCATTTAGCAGCATATAATATATTGAAATTTCCTTAAGAGCTATTTAGTCCTTATATTGTAATTGATTTTTTTATCACATAAAATGCCAAGATTTACGCTAATTTTTATCTTCACAATAATAAATCTATCATCATTTAAGGGATCATATAGGTGCATATTACACTTTTCACATTGTTTTTATCTTCTTGATTGTAGAGCTTCAGAGAGTCTCTCATAATTCTCAGTGATTTCAGGTCTTTAAATTTTCTTTCATTGTTTTTTACATATTTTTTCTTGATTTAAAGTTAGGCTTTCTGGTGAAAAAATATATTTAAAAAGTATATGCTTTAGAAAGTTAAATACAAAGCATCACCAAAATTATTTGTAATGCTCCCTCCTTCCATTTTGAAGTCTTTTAAATTATTGGAAAAGTCTAAATGTAGTTAAATTTTAACAAAATATTTGATGAAATATAAACACAGAGAGAAATTAAGCAAATTTGTAAAAGCCTATTTTTCTTCATCAGAAATTCTTTTTAAAATTGCTAATCCTAACTGAACTAGCTCTTCCAGTATTTCCTGTTCACCAAGAAATGCCAATTCACATCCTTGGACAAATAGACATTAATATATTTCATTTATTTATCCCGACTACCATGATTCAACTCCAGTATAGTCCTACTGGGTGCTTCATAACATAAAAATATAAAACTTTCTAATTAACTCTGTGAGTGTGTTTGTGTGTGCACATGCATGTGTGCGCTTGCTCACCTTAGTCTTCAGTTTTACTGAAGATAGTATGTGTAAGAATAATCTCTGAGCATAAGGATGAATACATTTTAGAAAATCTCTGATATTGCCAGTAAAATCGTTACTGAGGGCGATATGCTTTGGGCAGCATAATATCCTATAAATACCCTGCATGTGTGTATCCATGGACACATATGCAAAATAGTTTTAAAACCACGGAAAATACTGGATAAAATATTGAGACTCATGGTCTGGCCACTCCCCACCCAGCTGACTCTGCTCCCATCACTGACCTACCTGCATTCTGTGCCACAGACATAGGAACACCTTGTTACTCTGTAAATCGCCTGTCCCTTTTCATACCTCTGCTGCCGCACATCCAGTGCCCTTTGTCTGACATGCCCTTACTCGTTGCACGTTAGTTAAAATCTTATTCACTTTCCAATTCTCAGCTAAAAGTATCCCTCATTATGGACATGTCTCTCATAACTTCAAGTAGAAATAAGAATTTGCTTTCTACTCCCATTGTTCTAGATTCTAAGTTCACATTATGCTGATTATCACACTCTATTTTAATAACCATTATTTTTTATGATAAAAAATATTTTTCATCATTGTTCCCCATCACTTATCACCTACCATGATACATATTTATTAATCAGTAAATATTTGCTGAATGAGGTATTTTGGGTTAAGTAATTTTAAAGACACAGGAAACATGCTCTAAACACTCCATTTCTAAGGTTATATTTGGTTTTTACTAGAGGCAGGGCAGGGATTAGGGAACTTTACATAGAATGGATGTGAAAATTCCCATCCACAGCCTGCAAGTCACCCTGAAGTCCCACAGCCTCCGTGCCTGTTTGTCCTCACTGACTTTTCTCTTCTCTGAAATGTGAACACATAAAACTCTAAAAGAGACTTCAAATGTCCTATTTTCCATTGAGAAAAACCTGGCAGTCATGAGGTGAGAGAACAAATCCCTTAAAAGCTGCACCTTATCTTTTATTAAAATAAAATTCTCTTTTGTGGGTTGGGCGAGAATAGGGATAGATAGCTGTTTCAGATGTTGCATAAATTCAGTGATAATAGTTTTATTCAATTGCCACACGATCTGTCTTTTGTTCTATTGAAAATTAACAGACGATGAAATGGATTCTGGCCAGGACGGTCTGCTGAAACACAGATATTTAGATGCAGAAAAGATAAAGAGACATGGTAATATATATCGAAAAGTGTATGTGTACGAGAGGATACTTTTTTTTTTTTTCCCAGTTTTTATGTCCTTTGGTGGCATTGTTTCTGGGAAAAAAAAAAGATGTAAGTTTGAACCATGCCTTTTAAACATAAGTAAGTTAAGGTTAATCTTCTTAAGTCTCAGTTTTCTCAACTCTAAAAATACCTGCCTTTCTCATTTCTAATATACTTATGAGAGTGTGCACAAGCACAGGTACACATGTATGTGCACACACCCACACATACACACGCACACACCTCTTCCTTGGTTTTGAGCATACATAGTGGTCTAGATGCTCATGGACTTAAACGTGTAAAACAGTAAGCCTAAGATACAGAAATTTCTTTGGTTACTTCCCAAAGAAGTTTAGCACATGATTGATTTACTTACACAAGGTCTACAATAGGAAATGAGGCTAGAACATACTATGTGGTCTCCACCTTTTCATCCCAACAGGCCCCTGAGATATATGAGCAGAGAACTAGAAGCACACTTTAGAAAACTAGAAAGCACACTTAAGACAGTCCAATGCCCTGTATTTCAATTGAGAAAAAGAGGCCCAGACAAGTGGAGTGTGTTGGTTGAGGAGACATAAAGCCAGAACTATACTTGATACTTGCGACTTCTACTGCAATGCTCATTCCACAGAAGATCCTAAGTTCTTAAATTTGGTTGCCCGAGAGTCTCCTGATGAACTGGACAACTCCCACTTACACCCTGCCCAGATCCACTCTTCACTCTTTCTTGTCCTTTGTTGCCCTGGGTGGGGGACTGCATCAAAAGACTCACTTAGTTATTAGTTTCTGACTGGATTTAGTCAAGCAGAAGCACCAGCAAGAGATGGGAAGGGGAGAATAGAATATGGTTGAGGTGCTCCTTCCCTGGCTGCTTTCCAGAGGGATTACGAAGGGTTGGTCACCGCCCCTGCCACCACCAAGTGTAGGTCACAGCTCCTGTCAGGTGATCTTCTTCACTTGGGTTCTGATGGACTGTTCCTGCCCCTTTCTCCTTCAGACTAGGGATGATAACAGCACTGCTTCATTGTTCCTAGCCCCTAGATACAGTACCATTCCTTCTGGCTTCTCTCCACCCTGCTGGCACCTTTGTACAGACACCCTATATTAAACTTTCAAGAGGTTACCCAAACTGAGTGTGTCATTGATTTCCTGCTGGGACCATAACAGATATTCTGGGGAGCTTTTAAGAAGTACGGATGCCTGGGGACTTTCAAAAGCTCCCCAGGTAATTTCAGTTTATAGCTAGGGTTGAAAATCTGTTCACTACACCAAGATGATGAATGTTGTTGAAACACTAGTGCTCATGCTAGCAAACACACACATTCACCCCGACAGTGGGAATGGCGGAGACTTCCCCAAGAATGAGGCAATCTCAGGAGTGAATTTAGTAATAGATTCTGGTGATCTATGGTTTTTGAAAACTACCGTTCAGGATGACACACAGATTGATAAATGTGCAGATACTTAGAATCCAGCAGTCTTGTAAACACATTCAAAATATTTACCTTCATGCTGTTTCTTCTGTCTTTCTAACACCCACATGTCAATTTTAATGGAAGCCACATCTCCACATATTGATTGATTCATCTTGATTTTATTAAGGTTCAGTTTGGCTGCCCAGGAAGCTTTTCTAGTGTTTGAAACATTATAAAAATGTCTATTTGGGAGGGGTAGAGAGGGAGATGAGGTAGGTGGGGGCAAAGAAAAAAATACCACATCTTGCCTAAAGTAAAACACAGTCTGTTGCCAAGATTTCATTAATTCAATAAATAAAAATACAAGTAAGCTCCAACTTCAACAAGCTCAAGTTTCCCTCCTAGCTGTGAAACCACAGCACCCCAATGGCTTCTAAATGTGTCAACACATGACCTTCCCATCCTAAACTCACCAGTGGGGAGAACATGATTTATGAGGTTGTCTGACCATCCCTGAAAGAGGTTTTAAATATTTTACTCTTATAATAAGTGCAGTTCCTTCATTTAGTGGTAAATGACTGTGGGTTCTTAGAGAAAAGGGTGAGTTTCTGGAAATTTTTTTTTAAAAGATCTAAACTTGGAAGAGACCTGCAAACAGTTCTTTAGCACCTTCTGGTTTGTGAGCTAATTACTTGCCCTAAGTTGCCTAGTAAACGGTATTTGTTTGGGAAGGTTAAGTTTCAGCTCTTTTCCAAAAACTAAGAGCCAGACAGCGAAGGGAAAAAGTGATGGTGCCTGTGGCGAGGCTGGCAGGGCTGCTGTCGGCTGGTTATTTGGAAAGGTTTGAGAAGATGTGTTATGAGGCGTGGTAATATGTGTCATTTTTCATGACTGAAGTCAAAGGATTTAGCAAGTTAGGTCTAAGGACTTGGATTTGGCAGTGGAAAATACCAAATAATGTGTGAGTTTCGCATGCCACTGCTGCCTAGAATCTCCAACCATTAGAGACAGAGGAAGACGACACTATTTTGTAGACTGCCAAAGGTAACAGTTAGAAGATGAAAAACTTGGCTTTAAAGTCATTTTTATACATAAAAAGGTGAGTTTTGGCTGCTGAAGAAGTCCCTAGTTTAGATATTATTAATGGAGAACAGGAATGTACTTTGAAAAGAACAAAATAAGTCAAAGTGGTGGCATGTCTTATTCTGAGAGAGAGAAAGAGACCTTTAGTAAAAGTAATACAATAGGTAATACCCTTCCCTCAAAGTTTTCTTTATGTTTTGGTTTCCAGTAAATTTGTGACAAGGGGAACTAAGGGTATTCCTAACCCTTCCAGCCAAGGATCCTTAGGTCCAAGTAATGGAAGCTCAACATTTTAAAAAAAGAAAACATCATTTCTTATAGGGACACAGGAGTATCTCATCGAACCCAGCAGGTCAAAGGAAGGTCAGTGGTAAAAAAAATTGAAAAGAAAATTTAAAATGAACATGGAACCATCTCAAGTCTGGGTAACAACCAAACAGAGCCAGGTGGGTCAGGCCCCAGTCAGTCCAGGTGCCCAGGCATATTGGGGTATACAATGATGTACCCCCAGCTCAGAAAAAATAAACACACTGGGAAGCCACAAACAGAATTGAAATGCAATCTTTCACCACCTGACAAACTTTCAACCAATCAGAACTACTCGTAAATCTCATTTGCATAAAGTTGACCTAACTCCACCCCTTTTGCCCACATAAGTGCAGGCCCCTCAAAGTTCCCTGGGCACTCAGCTTAAGCATGCCTTGAATCTGTAACCTTTTGTACTGATGCCTCAAATAAATGTTCACTATAATATCCAAGCTGTGACACTCAGCTATACTTCTTAAGCAGTTACCTGGTAGTCTACCTACCTCAGCTAGACTTCAGCATCAGTATCAGAAAAGGCCAGAACCAGGAGCCAGGAAGTCATGAAGAACCAAGGCACCTGCTCTGTCTGTCCAGTTGTCTGCCTTTCTCCTGCTTTACTTCCTCACACCATTCCGCTCCTCTCATTTTGTCCTATAAACTGGCTTTTTGTCCTTACTCAGGGCCAGCGCTGAAGAGAAAGCCACAGTAAAGTCTTCAATGCCCAAACCTAGAGCTCCTTAGTTCAAGTGACCATCCAAGACCACGAATTAACTATTGCGTAGTGTTTACCATGTCCCAGATTCCATGCTAAGCAACTTAGATGTTGGCTTTTAACTCATTTAACCCTCCCATCTAACCTACAAACTTTATCCCCATTTTATGGATCAAAATTGAGGCAGAAAAATTAAGTGTCTTGTCCAAACTCACGAAGCATATGTGTAGCAGATATGGGTTTCAAACCTAGGCAACCTAGCTCCAGAATCTGTGTTCTGAACAGGACTTTTCTGCTCCATGAGTTTCAACGCCATTCTCCAGGATAAAGAATGTGACTGGCATCTCTTGGATTGGGTGGGCTTCCCTCTCTAATCAGCCCCAGGGAGGGGACAGACCTTAGCAGGGTCTCATGGCAAAACATGATTGTAGGGCCCACTCAGTACTTGTGAGGAGTTGGTTTTCAGATTGAGAAATGGGTATTTGACATATACCCCAAAGTCTATCCATATAACTCTATGAAAATGCTTATGGTTTCTGAGCCAAGTCACAGCATAATATAGCAACAGGACTGAAGGTCACTAGAATTTGTCAAGCACAGAAGATTTTCAGTGATGTAATCCTATATATGAATGGTTGTTTTACTTTAATCTAGAATTCTCTAGAGATGTAGATTTTAAATCCCCCACATGGCAACTTAGCCAGTTTTCTGTAGAAGGGGAGTTCCTCTCCCAATCTAACCTAAATGCTTCTAATGATCTCTGTAACTGATCTCTTTGTCTTATGTTCAGGGCAAAATGCACAAAAAGGAACACGTGAGGATATTCCAAAGCAATTCTGTTCTTTGGCTGAGTGTTACGCTGACTTAATTCGACAATTTTATCAACAGGCTAATAACAAAGGCATAAAAATATTCCTGGAATGATGTGTCTGGAAAGAGTTTCTTCAATTTATGTTTATATATATTTAAATAAGTACATAAGTGAAGAAAGCATTCCAAATCTGAGAGAACATTGGCTGCATAACAGAAACGATGGGGGAGATAAAACTGTGAACTGAGAAATAAGCATCTTTGGGTACATATTTCTGACCCTCATCCCATAAATGCCCTAATGCATGAGGCATTGGCCCATGTGGAAATTTTGATTCATTCAACACTTTTCTAATACAAAATTCCACTGAATGTATATAATATCCTACCATAGCAAATGAAAGAAGAATTAAAAAAATCAAACAAGAGATGCTCATTTTGTTCTAAATTATCCAAAGATACTCCTTCCCAAGGTTTCCCAGTGTTTGCTGCTAATGATCTCACCTTCTGCAGGCCTCAAGTCTTTGGCACAGCCTTCCTCTCTCTTCTCCTGCAGCCAAATGACCGGCTGATGCTTTTCTTCCTCTCCTACCCCCAACACAAAAACAGATTTCCACACTCACACACTTCTTGGCTTTACTTTTTGCTATCTTCCCTGCAAGTCTGGCTTGAGTAGTTCCCTCCAGACTCAACCCATAGTACTAGTAACTTCTCAGTCACTCGAGGTCTTATTTTCACTTTCAGAAAACTGCAGTGGCAGTCAGCTTCTAGAAGCCACCAGCTCTTCCACCATGTCTCTTTATCATGATCTCTCATTAGCTGTAGAATCAACAGAGACTGCAACCTAGGGGGTCCTCTGTGACCACTCAAAGATCCACTTTTAACGCAAATACTTCATTTCATGCCATGCCTGCACCTGTGCCATCTCTCCCTCCAACATTATGAGCAACCTACTTCCCCTTCCAATTACACTTGAGAATCCCATCCAACTTTTAAATGACACAGACCTAGGACAGTTCAAGTGGATCAGCTATGAACTAACCCCTCTTGTACCTGTGGTGAAACAAAATATTGCTCCAACTAAGGATAACCCCACAGAGTACCCATGTATATAATACTTTTGAGTTGTTAATACGCTCACATGCAATGTTTTATTTCAGAACCAAAGAGCACCTTTCTGAGTTAGGCAGGGTATTAGTTTTGTTGTCATTATTTGACAGAGGAAATTGAGATCTTTGGTTCCAGGCCCATTCTACTGCATATCTCCTGAAATAGACCATATTTATTTCATAGAGATTGCTGGACAGGTATGCACTACAAGTATTTAATTCATTTATTCAATAAATACTTATTGAGCTCACGTGTAGCCCCTGAGATAGTACTTGGGACAATGCCATTATTTTTTCCAGATTTCTGGAGATATTTGCTGAAGACCTGGGCAGCCTTTGAAGGCTGAGAGTGACAAGGGTACTGAATGAGAAGTCACAACCAACCCTGGTAGGACAGATTCGGTTGCCCTGACTACACAATCTTGTCTGCAGATCCATCTATCGTTACTTGACACCACTAGTTTCTTTTGGAACCACTTTCACTGACCCCTTCACTTTAGTTTTTCTATTAGCCAAGGCCCCTCCCCTAATATTTCCTTCATCTGCTTTCCTTCCTCTCACTAATGCTCAGGGTTCTCCCTCCTCTCAGTCCCTTCTGTTTTATAAGGAAAGCTCATTGAACAAGCCAGTCGAGAAACTCTGCAAGGAATGTTTTCACAAAGCAGAATGCTTAGTGGGGGCAATTTGCTCATGTGAACACACTATTAACTGAATTTCAGTACTTTTTCTTTGGTTGGGATGGAAGGGTTTAGCTACAAGGCAATTTTTGACTGAAGGAAACCCTCCTGAGATGGCTCATGATCCTGAAGGTCTGCGCCATTCTAGCTACTTCCAAGGCCAGCCTTGAAGTCTTCCTTTGTTTAGCTACTCTGAACAAAGAAGGGCTTGGGACTCGAATAACCTGTGTCGTCTGCAAAACTGAGTCCTGGGATTTGTTTTAAACCTCAGTCTGTCTCCAGCCCCAAGTTTTCTGCCATCAAGGAAGAGGCACTTTTCCTGGAGACTTAGTGGCTTAAAATGAACACACCAGTCTTGACTTAGATTTCCCCGGACACGGTGGTGACTGTAAGAGGGATTTGGCTGCACAGCTGGTACCATCCTGTGTGTGTGGATGGTGACTTTGGAAAAGACACATTCTTTGGGAATGGGGGGAAGGGCCTTACAAATGAAGTGTAGCCCAGGCCATCTGTGTGGGGTGGCGGGTATGACCTCCCAAAATGGAGAGTCAGAAGAGCTGATTTTTGTTACTGCTCTATCCCTTCAGAGGCACCCCTTTCCAAGACATTTACCTTCTCTGTGTCTCAGGTTGCTCATCTTGGGCTGAAGTATTCCAAACTCTTAAATGTTCCTCAGAATGCTTAGATTCTGGGATTCCTTGGATTTAGTTCTTAATCCAGCCTTTATGACTCTGGTTTCACCAGAAACTCTGTGAGGAACAAGTCCCAGCTGTGGGAGTTGTCAGTGAGTATGATCAAGTCAAATCGAGGGCACAGGGAAGAGGGAAAAACCACACACTCCATGCCACCAGGACTCACAGTTCTCAATAGGTGGTAGGTAACAGGTAATAAATATGTGATGTGCTAGATCTATGTCAATAGGAAATGACGAGGTTCCCCGTGAACTGGAGAGGCACACCCCACCTAAAGGGCTCAAATTAATGTCTTTAAAGTACAGCACCTGTCAAGAAAACAAATTTGGGGGCCAGGTTACACCCAAGGGCAGTAAGTTTAAGACCCTACACCATGTCCAGAATTAGAGTAAATACCTTTTCTTAGGGAAGCCAACTTGTTTGTCACCAACCAAGAAGTTTTTCTTTTTGAAACTTCAAGGATTCCATTTCAGATATTCTCCATGGAACCCCAAAGCAGAGAGACCAACAGGATGGCTCAGTAGGAGGGAGCTTGAAAATCTATAGCACATCTGAACCCCACTGGGTCCTAAGCACTGACCCCAAGGTTGGTTCTGTTGTTGAGCTGAAAATCCTGTCTGCAGCCAAAATGATTGCCAACTGCCTTCTGAGCTGTGCAGTGCCTGGAAGCTGGGGAGAGTCACTTAGGACTGTGGCTTTTCAGATGAGAGATCAGCAGGCACGAAATGGAGACTTTTTGCTAAGCCTCATTAACGCTTTAATAGAGCTTAAAGCAACGGTTCTCTTTGAAAATGCTTTATTCATAATTGACCAATTGTCATTAAATATAGTTACACTCCGTGGCATCTTATTAGAAGGAGCTTTTTGAACCCCCTTCCCTAAGCATTCATAGAAAATTCCTAACAGATGATGTCATAACAAGCCGTTACAATCCCTAACATGTAGATACCATTAAAGCAATGTGTGTGCCTTTTTGATACTGAAACATCTAACTCTATTATAAGGTTTGCTATAAAACTTGCTGTGATGTATTTAATAATATTAGAGCGTTTATTCTTTAATATTGAAGTCACACTGGTCCTGTGATGTCTGCGACTCCACCCACAAATGAGAACTGCCAAATCTATCAGTTCAACTTTTAAACACTTCCTTAAGAGATTTCTTTCTTCTTTTATTTTCATTACTTTTTCTGTTTTGTTATGAGAAAGTGGATGTTCTAAAGCTACAAATAATTGAAACTGAAGATCAGCAATTTATACTCAAAGGACGGACCTGATATTTCCAATAAGCTGATCCAGTGAGAACCGTCTCTGGGAGACCCTCGTCACGAAGTGGGAACCACATGGCCACTGGTCCTGGCTGAGGTGCTCATCACTTACCAGAACCCAGAGGCTTGCGATTCCCAATTAGGAGCTCGCCTGACATCAGCAGTTTACTTGACATAACAGGCAAAATAAGTATGAAATCCATCGTACTGTAGCATCATATTCCACTGGTGCTACAACTGCCATATAAGGAAGTGATTACAGATGCCACAGTCTCCACAATGGTATTTTGGGGCTTGGGGTGGTGGCCCTACTAATGGTCTTTATCAGTATAACAAACATTACATTTCCTAATAAACCCTTTGGGTAGGAATTACTCTCACGAAGATTAGTTCTAATTCCTAATGAGAGCTATAGAACGCTAGATGCAAACCAATGTTGAAAACAAGGAGGATCAGTTTTCCTTAAAAGAAACCATAAAATTCAGACTATGGCAGGGACTTGACTAAGTGGGGTAATAAACTGCTAACCTTGGGCTTCTGGGGTATGTGTGATTGTTGGGTAGAAATTAGAGCCTCCCCCAGAGCTTTTGGTCCAAACATGTTCTGTATATCCCATCAGTTACAGATTAATGAGGTTCCCTTTTCAAATGCAAACACTCCTCAGAAGGGTTAAGCCTATGGATTTCTCTTTTTTGGCAAACCTTTCTTTACTGTAGCAATCTTTAGAAGATTCTCTTTCATTCAAGCTACCAAACATTTGAAATAGAGCACTGCGTTCATTCTGGGAGCTACAAAAACAAATATTGTCAAAAACCTCTTAATGGCTCCTCAGAAGAGAAGCTGCAGGTTTCCAACAATTTTTTTCAAATACAAGTACAAAGCTCCTGCTCCTTTTTTCCTCTAGTGCTCTCTGTCCCTTTCTTATTGTTCTTGTGGCCTATACCCACAGAAGTATTTGAATGCAGTTCCCCCCCAAATCTGCCTTTCCTGATGGAAACTTTTTTTCATGCCATGGCTCCACATGCCTACTCTCTAGAATCCTGTCTGCACCAAAGCCCTGGGCTTCCATTTGTCAAGATGAAAGGCTTCCATTTGTTCAGATGGAGAGACTGTTTCTGTAGATCCAGTTCTACTCAGCCTGCAGGTTTTTGTTGGCGTGAACACATCACAGCAAATCCAGGAGTGGGGCTCCAGATAGAGCAGCCCCTGTGGTTTTCCTTCCATCCCTCACTTACTGAACACTCCTGACCACACTCCTCAAGGATGATAAATTAACAGTGAGCTGGGAAGGAAACATAGGCATACGTGGTTCAGGATTTTCTCCTTTCCTTTTTCTATACTTACCTGTCCACAGACGGATGCATCTATCTGTCTGGGTCAGTAAGAAAGGAGCCTGCCCCTGAGGGCGAGGCCTGTGAGTTAAGGACTCGATTCAGCAGAGTGCTGATAAGCCTTTTGGCCACACTTTGAAGCCATGTTCTTTGCTCACCCATTAATCAGTAAAATATCAATAGTTGGATCTCTAGTTGCCCAACCTTGTTGCCACTCTCTCATCTGTTTCTGAATTCAGGCAAGGAAAAGGACCATTATTCTTTGGGTTCCCTAAAACTCAACATTTTGACACCTCTCATGTTACAGGTGGTACTTAACCCATGTCATGCTCCCGGTCAGACTCCTGTAGCACTTACTTGGGAAACACTTTCCTTAAAAAGCAGGTTTATCCTTAAAGGCAGGATTACTCTGCAGATCACCCTAGAAATTCTACTTGGCACCATGCCCTCCAATCCCATTCCTCATGGGAGAAATGCTTCTTCTTGGACACATATAGGTAGAGACTTATCTGATTAAATCCTTACCATGAAATGTCAATAAAGCAATGTTACATTCTTCCTCTCAGAAGTGATTTAGATATAAGATCAATGAGAAATTAGCTAATCCAAAGTGATGAGCAGGGCCTCCCTGGTGGCGCAAGGGGTTAAATCTCAGCACTGTGAAGCTATCCTCAGCTGTTGCAGCACGAGTGCGATCCCTGACCAGGGAGCTTCCCACACGGCACAGCAGATCTCTCCTGCCTCGCCCGCTGTTCCCCTCAGCAGTGTATTTCAGTCAATCCACCTGTTCTGCTCCCCACTCTGTCTCTGATGAATCCCCTCACCTCCCATGCCTCTGGCCTACAGCCCAGCTCTTGTATGCATAAATAAATAAATCTTTTCAAAGTGATGAGCAATAATGACTCAATTTCAAGCATACCTGATTCAGATATTTGAGGGCAAATCTGATCACCCTGCAGTAGCAGTAGAAAGCACATGCTCGTAGGGCCCAGGCAGCTGATATGAATGACTGAGCCTTCTGAGTATAAGAAAATCTCCAGCTCAGCTATGATAACTGGCAATGTTACTGGCCTTGGTATTAGGAGGTAATAGAGAGTGGAAGGGACTGAGGCAAGCAGACACAGAATAGTTAAGGTGAGTCTGCAGCAGGAGGATTTATTGAAACCCCCTATTTAGGGCTGCACCTGAGGGGAAAAACCAATTACTATACAAAAATGAACAACAATGGAAGAAAATTTTAAACATTTTTAAATAAAAATAACTTTTCTATATGGATATTATATTTCAGTAAGTCTACTTATTGAAGGGAAAAATGAAATAAAATAAACCCCCAATTAAAGAAGGCAGTTTCTACTCAGAGTCCAAATATTATCAGCATGCAAAATAAGGAAAAGAGCTGCAGTTTTGAGAAAAACAAGCTATGTGATTTTTTTTTTTATGTAAAACACTCCTCTTTCAGTGTTAACAATGACTTCATTAAGAAAACAAGATGAAACAACAATAATTAAAATAAACAACCCACATGGGCTTTGACTCTAGGTGAGCACTCACTGGTCCTTAGGCCCAGTCGGTCCAAGGGGTTCTTGGCCAGCCCTAGCCATCTGGCTTCCCACCTATCCCCAGCCCCTCCCATTGTATTAGTTAAAATTTGGACTTCCTCATTCTGGTTTTATAATTCATCATGAAAACCATCAAGGAGAAGAGTGTGGACTCATTCTCCACAGAATGCAGTCTGACTTGCCTAAGAAGACTGTCTTCTAGCCACGGGCAGCGGCTCTCCCACCTTTAATGTGCAATATCACAGGCGTCTTCTGATGTTGTTACTTTTTAGTAAAGTTGAATTATACCAGAGGAAAAAAATGACAGAATTTTTATAATATTCAGGCTTTTTCAAAGCACACAATTTTCTACCATGACTCTATCATCTTTAAAGCTTAAAACACCTGAAAAAAATCTGGGAGTTGAGAATCTAGCTTTTAAATTACAGCCTTCATCAACATTCTGAGTCTCTCTCCCTTCAGCTCCCACAGGTTTTCACCTTGAAACTTAGCAACTATATTCTCCTTTTAGCAACTTATTCCTCCAAGAGGAGATGGGTTCAATAATCAATAAATGTTCATCTTAATAAATAAACCTAAAAACAGATGACTCCCCCCATCCCACTGGGCAGCTGATGACAAAGTCCCATAGATTTTATCTAGAGAACCACAGGAAACACAGTCTTTCTGAGTGCCAAAGAGCGTCTGTGCATGTAAAACTGGAAGCAGACAACGCTGTTTCAGGATTTCACTTAGGGACCTGGTGCTGTTCGCAAAGAGGGTGGTCGGCTGCATGGTGTGGAAACAGGAGGGCTTCCCGCTAAGGAGAGGTGATGGAAACAAAAGTTTTGATGAAAACAAAAGTATAGTGATGACTGGACTCTTACTTGCTCCTTTCTCTTCAAAAAGCCCTACCAGGAAGGAGCATTTTGTAGATACTGAGTCACTTCATACATTAAGATTTGTGGAACAAACCAGAAGTTTGGGGGTAAGAATCAGACACATTCAATCAAGTGCCTGGGGACCAGCCAAGGAGCGGGGCTGAACCCATAGGCTCTAGCAACTGACCGGCCCGAGCTTAGCTCCTCCACTCACTCTTCAGAAGACAAATTATTTGGCTCAAATCACCTGCCTATTGGTGTTTGGGGTGTCCTTCTACCCTCACAACCCATGGGTAGTTGACCTAACTCAGCTCTTGTGGCAAATTTTAAATGCTCAATTCTTTAAATGCATTTGTTTGTTTCAGAAATTGGTTTATCGACACAGAAGCCATCCAAACCAGGGAGTGGACTCTAACTCCTGGATCCTCTCTGCAGTCTTCCTCATGGGCAAAAAGGAAGTTTGGGCTTACAACCCAGGTGCATCTGGGCAGATAAATGTCGGGCAACCCACAAACCCAGGATAAAACAAGGTGGGGTGGCGGGAGCTAAGTGCTTTTCAATTCATTTCAACAGAATTACTCAGAAATGTGCCTATTTGGACACCCAGTGATCTGAGCACCAGGGGTGAGGAGAAAAGGAGAGAGAGATTTCCAGTTTTTACCTTGATTCTCATTGTTTCCCCAGGCAAGGTACAAAAGCAATACAGTTGATGTTTCCAAGAAGGTTCTTTAAAGTCTTTTAGAAATAGTTTTGGTGTTTGTGCCATCCCTGGCCCCAGAAGGAACAGGGTAGCTTATTCTACAAGTGTAAATTTCTTTGCAGAGATGTCAGATATAGCAAATGCAAATATAGGATTGAATTTGGAAAAACAAAATTTGCCCTCAGATAGACTTGGTGAAGCTCTTTCTTTCTCAAGCATGGAGGGAGGCTGTAGAGGAGGGCCTGGCAGTGTGAGCACACTGACTCTAAGGCCAGGCCACTGTTTTCAAACTGCAGGAATTTACCGATCACAGGGTTACGACATAAACGTAGGAGTGCAATCACCATTAAATCAACGAAGCAGAAAGATTAAAAGAAATACAATGCATGCAGCAAAGATAAATGATGTTTTGTAAGACGTCTCTCATTCTCAATATGTGTATATCGTATGTATGTACTGGACCATGAGGTAAAGTGAATTTATGTATTTCTTGGTCACAAAGAAACTGAAAGCTACTGTAGTAGGCACCTTCTTAGGGCATGAATGGACGCCTGCTGTATGTTGGTGAAGGCAGTGCCCTGTTCTTAATATCTCGCTGCAGCCAGCAAGACTAGGAATGGGCAGAGCCAGTGAGGGAAAAAAAAAGTATGTGTATTTGTGTGTGTAGTATTTTACTTTATACACCTCCTGAGGAATAAAAGGTCTGCCAAAGAGCCCGAAGGTCAAATACACAATGCAAATACATACATAATATAAAAATCTACATGCATCCTTCTATGGAATCCAATTAACCAAAGACTGTATGACAACAATTTCAAAGACAGAGAACAACAAAATAAGTCCAGTCCACTGTCCATTTGGTCCATGGAGTGTTTGGGGAGCACAGCCATGCCTGTCACTGACACACTAGTTCTGGCAGCTTCTGTGCCACCCGGTAGAACAGTCACAACTGAGACCTCAAATACTTCCCTTCTTGCCCCTGCTCTAAAGCAATGTCCTATTAATCAGATCAGTAAAGGGATTTAGACCAAGTGACCCCCTCAAGCCACCCGCAGTGTGCTGAGGTGCCATGTGACCCCGAGGGGTCTGTCATGAGAAGGCCCAGACTGCCTCCTGGCTGCAGGGTCTCTGCCTGCAGGTATGGGACTCCCTTGGGCCAGACCCCCCGGTTCAAATCAGCACTCTCTTCTACATAGACATCACTGTGTATTTTCTCACAATTATACCACAGGGAGAAAAGGCAACATTAATTTGGGGGGCTCCAAAATATACCCACCAACCAAGCTAATTAAAACTAAGGGTGTGAACGCAGTGAGGTAAGAAACAAAGGGGCTTTATGGAAATTGAGCCATATCTACCAAACTCTAGAAGGGGCTACCTCTCCCCCTCTCCCTGGAGAGCACATGTCAGAAAAGAGATGGGGAGCACAGGAGTGTGAGCAGCCCTCAAGGCTGGCTGTGAGGGAATGCCCACATGGATCTACCTGTCGTTCCAGTGCAATACCATGTCCTCAACTCTGCAGCTCAGGCCCATGTTCACACATTTTTCTTCTTCTCACCAAAGTGATTTGTTAAATATGTCACTTGGTGGGGCTGGGCTATTAATGCTTTGTGAGACTTTTCAGATGAGAAAGCCCACAAATCAGAGAAAATCCTGTCAGATCATGTGCTGAAATTTCTGGTTCACAAAGTTTCATCACCACATCTAGAAAATGAAAATAAGGCCTGTCTCTGCCAGAATTATGAAGTGGATAAAGTTCCCTTTCTAAGACATCAGTCTGGCCTGCTCTTTTTTCCCCTCTTTCTTCCACAGCACAGCTTTCCTCACTGTTCCAACCTTCACGGCTTCCATTATCATCGCAGGCTGCTGGACACAGGTGTTTGAAATCAGCGAGGGGGCTCCTTCTTGGCATTAAACTTAGGGCGCTGGATATAAACCTTATTCTAATCACAGAAGGGTGTTTTGCTCTATGGAGAAAGTGGTGGGAGAAGCAGGGGAGGTCCAGAGAGCAGGCCACATCACCATGAAACATCATGACATGCAGTGAGTGCTCATTCACTGATGACCAGGAAGGTCCCAAGAACCCTTGCCAAAGGCTGAATAATTTGAAACTGGAACCTCCGACTAAGAATAGAGGGCAAATTCTTCACCTGATCCTTGAGTTTAATCCCAGAATATTACAGGGAACATTCTAGAATATGGCTTTCCAATTCTGTGATGCAGAGCTGTTGACCACTGAGAAGTGAGGAAGGTTATCAGTGGGAGGAGCTCATTCTGTCTTTTGCAACTTCCAAGCAGGCCACGTGATAACCAAAGTGGGGAATCCAGGTAGGAGCTCAGCTAATGTGAGAATCTCTCTCCAGCATCTGTGTCTCCTGCTTGTAACTCCACAATCTAAAGTGGTTGTAAGAGAAAGTAACTCAGGAATGAACTATCCCCGAAAAAGGTTATATCTTATAAGGAAGAACTTGAGGTACAAAAGCAGAGGCCCAGCATCTCTTCCTGGGGGCTTCCTCCCTCGGACTCTGTGTCAGCCAGAGACCCTGGCGAATGTTCTTGGCTGCAGAGTCAACTTGCTGCAAGTCACCCTTCCAGCCCTGTGAGCCCACAGTTTCTCTCCATCCACAGACACTTTGAGGACTTTCAGTCATTTTCAAGGTCTAGCCCCTCCCGATCTAATGCTTCAAGCTGGCTCTCCTGTAATTCACACTGCAAGCCTAGAATTTTTCTCTTTTTGGCACCACTAAGGGGAGAGGTGTTGAAAGGAAGCTGGAGCAGATGGGAATGGGATTCCATTACTTTGTAAATATCTGAATGGGCATTTCTTTTTAATGCGATGAGAGAGTTTTAGTACATTTAAAAAATTCCCTGCCCTAAGTATAAAGCCCATTTTTATTAAAGGTGCATGCACCTCACTTGTCACTGGCAAAGTCTTGGCTCCAGGGTGGGTTGCTACGTGAGAATTCCTTCCCGGGCACTGTTTTAGGTCTGTTAGTAACTGGCTTAGCACTTGCCAGTTTTCCTCCCTCGGTAATGACAGAGATGCTAACACAATAGCAAAGCTGTTAATCCCAAACATGTTACTAATAAGGCAAGCTGCCTTGCTAGAGGTTGCAGAGAGGAAGGGGAGACGTAAGTAGAAATGCTAATATGCAAGCTTGTACTCTCTCTCATACCCATGGATTTGTGGATAATGAGCAATGTCCCGCTTTTCTCAAGATATCACTGTACTTAATCAACACAGAGCTTCCTCACCAACAGCATGCCATCAACTGATGTTTGGTACTTGGGAGGCACTGAAGGTGAACAGTTAATGTGGATGAGTTCCTTCCAGGGACGGCCCCCAAAAGATTCTTGTGGGACTCAACTTTCTTCATCATTTCTGACATGCTATGTGATTTACTGACTTTTTGGGCATGTGGTACACTCTAGCTATTTAGTTGTGAAAATAAAGTCAATGAAAATATGAATGAAAGCAAATTCCTCTTAATCTGGGCTGTTTTTTTTTTTCCACAAAAGGCAGAGTCAAGAAGGTTGTATATTGTAAGATTCGGGTCAAATGCAGTTTGGGAAGCAATATGTGGCCAAGTTCAAGAACTCTGAGGATGTGGAAGGAAGGAGAGCAGTCATAGAAGCTTTGTCTTTTCTTCTGCCATAGAACAGATGCAAACAGCTGTGGAGGAACTACACAGACTTCAATTTTGATGTGGAAATAAAAATCACACACTGGACAACTAATTTGATCTTCACGTAGCCTCAGTCCTACCTCAGAATTACTTTATTAGTACTGGACATGTTTGAAATTCACCCTATTGAAAGTTTGCTGGTGGCAGAGAGGCTACAGCCACTGACCAAGCTGATGTCTTGTTTGACACATGAGATAGTTCCAGAAAAGAGAAGTAATTCCTCACATTAGCCATAAATCAGAACAACTTCAAGAAATTCAAAGTAATATCATTGGTACTTCATCTCGGATGGAGCTGGAAGAGATTATGCTAGCCGAAATTAGTCAAAAGGAAAAGATAAATACTGCATGGTATCAGTTCATGTGGAATATAGAGAAACCAAACAAAAGGTCAAGAAAAAGTCAAAACTAGCAAGCTGACCATAGACCTGAGGCACATGGCAAAGGAGGGGGTGGAAGAAAGGGCAAAACAAGCAAGAAAGAGCACAAAGGACTATGGCAATGGCTCACAGGTAATAACAGTGGCAGGAGAACTATGGGGACTACAATGACATAAGAAAAAAATTAATTAATAAAATAAATCAAATAATATCACAGTTGGAGTTCATCTCTGGAGATTAGGTTTTAATCAGTTCAGTGCAGCTCCTGAGAACTACAGTTCCTAAACTTTCCAGGTGATTTTGATGCTCAACCATGTTTGAGGAGAATTTCTGTTTTCCAACTTTGATAAATTTAAAGATGAGTTAAATTAAAGTAAGTAGAGATTGATTTAGCATTGTCAATAACTTACTTTTCCAGGTAAAAAAAAGGGGAAATGTCTGCTGTTATCATTGTTTCATAAAGAAAAGGACAGATTAACAACAAAGGAAAGAATTGGAAGGACAGATATTTAAGCACATTTAACTTGACAAAAACTCACTATGTGGCATTGGTGGTATAGTGGTGAGCATAGGGGCCTTCCAAACACTCACTATATGGCCATACCAATAACCACAGCAGAATTAGTTACAAAAGGGGTCAAAAAATGGAAGCAAAAGAAGTGCCCATGAAGGCAAGGAGTGGATAGACAGAATGTGGCAGGTTCACAATGGAATATTATTCTGCCTTAAAAAGGCACTTCAGACACATGCTTCAGCATGGATGAACATCGAGGACATTATGCTAAGGGAAATAAGCCAGTCACAACAAAAACAAATATTCCTTTCAGATAGGGAAGTTCATAAAAACAGAAAGTAGAACAATGATTTCCAGGGACGGAGAATTGAGCAGTTACTGTTAATGGGTATAGAATTGCAGAAGATGAAAAAGTTCTGGAGGTGGAGGGTAGTGATGGCTGCATAACACTGGGAATGTGGCATGCAGTCCTACTAACTGGATACTTAAAAATGATTAAAATGATAAATCTCATGTTAGGTGTATTTTACTCCAATTTTAAAAATCCATCAAGTTGCCTTTATTTTTCTCCATTTGTTGTGCAAATTGGATATGAAGTCCACTACCCAGAAGCCATAGCCTGTGACTTAGAGAGAGCATGGGAGCAGCCCAAATGGCCGAATGCAGCTGCGCAGGAGCCACTCACAGTCAGAAAGTCTCACCTCTAGACATGCTGCCACAGCATGATCCTGGCTGGGTGATGAGAAACACTTTCAGAGTATAAAACATATTCTCCCTGCCTCTGCATGTGGGACGATTCCCTGAAACATGGAAGTACCCCAGGCTAGGAGTCAATTTGTCCCTAAAAGTTCTTGATATATTTTAGGGGAAGAGGAGTTTGGAGAATGATGCACTTAAGAAAAATTTCAAGAAACCAGAAAGGCAGCCCTAAGATTTGTCTGTGCAGGGAACAACAGCGGGTGACATGTGTTTTCATCAGGAAGCAATAGAGCAAAGTACAAAAGAATTGCACGGAGGTTAAAAGCAAAGCAATTAGATACCTACAGGACAGTACAATGTTCTCTGGGTCAGTACTGATTGTTGGTAGAATACAGGATCATACAAAGAGCAGTACACCCCTTTACTAAAGTAGTTGCTTCTTATTAATATATAGGTATGTAATATATGTGTGTGTGTGTGTGTGTGTGTATGTACATACATTGCACAAACTAAATGGAAACTGTGATGACTGGTTAATAAATTTTTTAAAATCAGATTATTCTGTTCTCAGCAATACTGACTCTGATGCCCTACGAGGTGGGATATATAGTTGGAATTTATAATTATGGAATTTCGTATTGCATTAAGAATCTCTGTGGGTGATAATAGAGCACTAAAATAGCTAACATTGCATTGATGCTTCTCACTCTCTACATTTGTTTAATTCCTTTGCCAGAGACACATACTTAACTTGTCGTGGTAGATTTTTGTAATGTGTCTTTCAAATGGAAAAACTGTATTCAAGCATTCCAATTTTATCAAGTAGCAAAAACACCCAGGCTGTTGGCCAGAATTTGCATGTTTGTTACTGCATTCCATACCCAGATATCTCAGTGCTGAAGAATAATAACACTTTTCTAAAATGTTGTTGCATCCATAATTCTGGCAGCAAGTTAATTCACTTAAAAATTTCCATTAAACCAATAATTATTGGCACATAATCTTAGAACTCATGTGTAGGTAATCAATTTCGTTCAAATGGCCACTTGAGTGCAATGTTTATTTAGTACCTACTATGTATGGTGCTCTACAATTTCTTACCTTTGTTTAGCTCTTCAGAATTGTGAATCATATTCATTACCTCATTTGATTCTGACACAAACCAGTGAAGAAGAGAAGCAGGTTAACATACAAGGAAACTGAGGCACAGAGAGATTAAATGATTTGCTCGAGATCTTGAAGCTAGTAAACGATACAGTCACACACAATATCCAGGTGTTTTCAAGCCTATTCCCGTCTTTTCAGTGTTATTCCACATTACCCCTCTCCTCACTGTCACCACTCATTATTGTTGTTTATCTGAAATTGTCCTTCGTTATTTCTCTGAGCTGCATGTGTGAGGGTGCGCACCAGTATGTTTTTTCTCTGTAACACTCTGTAACTTCACTAAGCGACATGCTGTGTGATTCAGATGGTGTTACCTTCATAAGCTCAGTTAACCTGGCCACCAGAAGACACCATTCTACTTTCCCAATCACTAGTGATAACGGTGTATGGCCCTTTCTTCCAGAAGTGAAAGGGGAGGCTTTGCCTTTTCCCTAGAGTATGCTGTGGGACACGATGCACAAAGAAGTCTGGGAGTCAAGAGACTAGAGTTCTAGTCTTGATGCCAACACTGAGTAGCCATGAAATGCTAGACAAGGCATTACAGCCACCGCAGGCCTCAGAATCCTACCATGTAGGAATTGTAATGCCTTTTCTGACATTCTCAAAGGTTAAGGTTAACAACAAATATGTGCAGAATTTGAAAATAATTAAGTTCTACATTAATGTAAATACTGCCAAGTCTTTTTAGGATTCCTGCTAACATTAGTGTGGTGGAACAAAGAGACTTCTTAATGGCTGTCCTGGGTCAAAGCATTTTTGTTTTGATTTGATTTGATTACTGTGTGTCTGTGGGGTAAAGAATGTGAGAGTGAATGAGACAGGATATCACCCTCATTTAGGGATCTGATGCCTTTGGACATACACTTAGTCTAAATTCTCTAAGGGCTACCAGTTTTGTATATTCTAGGCACCAGACTCAGACAGGATTTCTCCATTTCTGATATATGCAGAAAAACAGGAATATCTAGATTGATAGTTTAACATGAACTTCAGTGAAGATAAAAGTTAAATCATCTGAGAATAATTAAGTAACAGTGATTAAAGAATAGACAAATATTTACATAGGATGAACTAAAAAGGCTCTTGATTCCAATCTCCACTTCCTACTCATTAAGGAACTAGTGATAACCTTTACTGCCTGTGACTAGAGGAGTCATTCTGTAGCCTTTTCCTCCACGTCTCAGATCTTAAGTTTTAAGGCTTCAGCATCGAGATGGCTGTTTTTTATAAGTCTCTCAGAAATCACAGTTTTTTAAGTTTGCCAGTTTTTTTAAGCATTAATACGTTACCATTTTACACCTATGGAATATTCTTCTCTCCAACACGCTTTGCAAATGATTAGTGACAGCCTGACTACTTGTTAATAAAAATGGCGGCACAATACATTAGTTCTCTGTCTCGGAAACCCTAACTTTTAAAAATATGCTACTTTATTCAATGTTCTCTCTGTTATGCGGCATTGGGAGGAACATTTTAAAGCTCTTTTGACGGAAAGAGTTATTTGCTGCTGAAAATGATCCCCCACTGCATTGTACCACATCATCTCCTGCATTACACATTAAATTCACCGCTGGCACCCGCCACTAAGGAGTGGTGCAGGGACATAATGATTTAGTCACCTCATGTCCAGTATCTTAAAGTTTCTGTTATTTCTCTCAGGATATATCTGTACCAGAAGAAGAAAGCCCTTTGATGACCCAGGGTTTCCCTGGGTTGAGAATCATGTAAAATATTGACCAAGATTTTCCTTCTCTAATCTCCTCCCTTCTTTTCACAGCTTAGTTTGTAAAGCACATTTCCTCTCCCCCAGGGCTCCAAGACTGATGAGATTTGCCTCCAATATTTGGATTATGAACAAGTTAATTATCTGCAACTTATTGCACCTGTCTTCCTGAATGTCCGTAGGTAATAGCAACATTGCTTTTTCTCTGCCCATTGGACCATGACAGAAGAGTCGTTCAATAACTCATCCTTTCTGGTCACTTCCAAACAAAGGATCCTCTCAGGAAGAAAAATTCCTAAACAATGTCTCTCTCAAAAAAATTCAAGACTGTATTGTTTGACCTCTGAGTCTGATACCAAGATTGTGTAACTCTGGGAAAGACGGCCATAAGCAGTCTGCCACAAACTTGTCTCTTCAAGAGCAGAATGACCTACAAGGTGATAGGGAAGTTGCATGCTTCACTGACTATGTCCTTCTTCAAGCTGGCTCATGGTTACCCTCTTAGGGAGTAAGTATCAAAATACAAAGAAGTCTCACACTTTCGATGATGTCCTACCTTGGGATCCTTGTGTCCACAGAAGCAGAAGCCAGAGGCCAGCAAAACAGAAATCAACCTAAAATGGAAAACAATAGGATTGTGAATAAGTAAATGCTGATCTAGTTGCTCAATGAACTGCTATGCAGCCATGGAGAAAGTTGAGTACAAAGATTTGTCAACATTGGTCTGGAACTGTGGGTATCTAAGATTCTAAGACCATGAGTTATGCTAAAGGGACTTAGAGGTGGATCCAATATCTACTATATACCAGGTCATTTTTTGAGTTTCAGAACTTTGCACTACAATCAAACTGATTTGATAGAGTCATGTGATTTTGAGAAGTCTATGTCAGACTGGGTTTGTGCCGCATGGAACACAAGTTAACTTTTTGCAGAGAAGTGTTCATGGAATGTTTCTCTGGGGGTCAAAAGATCAGTACTCCAGATAGAGTTAAACAGAGCTACCAGATGTGCTGTTTTTCTAAGAACACCTGAGATTTATACTAGTTAACCTGACTCAGTAATGGTTCTTCATTTATGTTGAAAAGTGTCCCAGTTTGGTAAATGAATTCTCTAGTACCCCTAGCTCTAAGACATTTTGATACTATTCTCCAAAAGGAGTAGGTTCACTGACCTAACACATGGTTAGCCATTCAAATCAAGTATTTGCATAAGAAGAGGCCTAAGTCATGCCCACCTTTTGGTTGCACTAGACAATACAAAATTCAAAGGGGAGGCAATTCTTACCGAACTAATTGGATGCCAATATATGAAGCTCTAAGAGAATAGATACCAAATGTTTCTGAGATAAAAATTTCCCTTCACTTAGTGTGACCTTTGCCATCACTTTACAATATGAACATAGAGCCAAGAAATTCTGGCCAAAAGAGTAGCTATTCACCAATATTATCTGTAGATTGGGAACAACAGACAATTCTAAAGCTAAACGGGAAAGGACAGGAGCAACACATATGTATGGAATAATGAATTCCGTCGCTTGGATCCCAAATCCATAGTTTTTGCAATCATGCTAATTCTACTCAGATCAATGAAACCAGCACTACTGGGTGCCATGTGCAATACCATGTCCAACCCCAAGGATGCCCTCTGATGCAGACACAGAAATGTCTTGGAACTTTTCTCCTCATCCAGTTGTGTGCATGTCTGAAGATAATTAATATCAGTTAGAGTTTCTCATTTCAAAATATACTTTAAGTGGATTCATCATAAATTTTTATCATTGGACACAATCCTACATTTTATTGGCTCTTGCACTGATATTAAGAAACTAACAGGTTAGCCTTATCAACATAAAAAGAATATAACTTTGATTTCAAAATAAAATATGAATTTCTTTATAAGATAGATTCTAGAAAAAAAATTGGGGGAGGAGAGGGATGAATGTCCCACAGCAAGAAATTAAAATTGGATACTATGATGTTAAAAAAAGATTTTATTAACTTTAGATTAAACAGACATGAGGCATTCAATTAAAATGATTTCTGAGGTTTTAAAACTATCATGTTCTGTGATTAATATAGTAAATGTATATTTGATTGAAATATTAAGCAGAAGGGAAATAAATAAGAGTTCTGAAAATATATATTCTCATTAGCAATGCAGGACTGAAGTAAAAAGTCCAGTAAAAATATGGCTTGCTTCTAGGAGACGAATAATATTATTTACGGAACTCTTTTGAACAAGTAGGACATTCTCATTTGCATATGTAGCCTGATTGGTGAATTATGACCCAGGATTCCAAATCATTGTTCTTTAAACTTGAGCCCAGAAATATACTTGTGGGCCAATCTTCTTTTTTCTGCTCATTTCTTTCACTTTTTTTTATCATGTAGTCTGGACTTGGGTGTGGGATGGAACACCTGAATGGAGTAGAGACTGCATTTCTATCAACTAAACTAACTGAATGAAAAGCAAAAGGCTTGTGAGACTGAGTATTTGTTTTTATGTAAAGTTAAAGAAGTTTTATTTTTTTAATTTTGATTGGTTTAATCCATTTGAGATTTTTCTTTGAGTACTTAAGAGAAGACCAGAACTAAGGCAAAAAAGCACTAAGATGAGAAAAATCAATGGTCCAATTCAAAATGGGAGCAGAAGGCAGAAGCGGTAATCAAATTTTAGCTGTAAACGTGGCTATGAATAGGTGATAAAATCTCCCCAAATATGCAAATACACATGACTTCAAATATCCTTTAATACTACGCAGTTGTTTGAACAAATCCATGTGAGCTCTTCAATCTCTGGCTCCCTGATACACAAAATAAGCACATTCATACTCTTTTTATGCAATCAATCAATATTCTCTGTGCACTCACAGGTCAGGAGCTGTGAGAAGCTCTAGGGCCTCAATGATGAGAAAAAAATAGGGACAACCTTATCCTCATGGAGAAACCCCTTTAAAGGAAGATACAGTTGATTATGAAATAATTACAGAAATGTGTAAAAACTGTAATCAAGACATGTACTACACAAAGGAACATGTGCTGTGAGAGTCTACAATGAGACAGTGACCAAGTTAGGGAGGGCAGGAAGAGGTGCTGAGGTAAGCAATGCTCATTCTACTAGGTGAAGTGGGGGTGGAGAGAACTGAAAAACTGTAAAAAGTATGTGCAAAGGCCCAAGAGGAAGCAAAATAAATATAAGGACAGAAAACAGGACAGTGTGGCTGGAGGCCAGAGAGCAAAGTTGAGTAGGATGGGGATAAGCTGGAATGGTCAATTAGGAGCCAGACCATGCACAGCTTTGAGGATCATGTTATAAAGTAAGTTTTGGCCTTTCCTATGAGCCACTGGAAGGTCACTGATTTTTTAAACATGGGTGATATAATCAGAATAGAAAAACTCACTATGTCACACAAATCTCCCTTCAAAAATGAAGAATCTACTACCTTAGGTACTGATAGTGCTGCCAGAAGACATTCCTCAGCTGGCAGATCCCTTTGGGAATTGTCTGAATTTTTTTTTTTAAAGATTTATTGATTTATACATACAAGCTGGGGTACAGGCCAGAGGCGTGGGGCGGCGAGAGGGTTCACCAGAGACAGAGTGCGGAGCAGAACAGGCAGAGCAGAAATACACTGCTGAGGGAAGCAGCGGGCGAGGCAGGAGAGGTCTGCCGCACCATGTGGGATTCTTCCCGGCTGGGCGTCAAACTCGCATTGCGTGCAGCGGACAGCTCCACAGCGCAGCGCTCAACCGCTGTGCCACCAGGGAGGCCCGAATTGTCTGAATTAAAGTGACCATTTCCAAGGTCATGCCCTTCCCAGGACTCACATCCTGAGCAATGCAGGGGTATGAAGGCCTGACTTGTTCAACTACCTTGGGGAAGCTCCGTGGGGTCATCTCATCTTCAAAAATCCTCACAGTGTTGACTGAGGCTTTGATGGAGACATTACAGCTCAATTTCTCCCTCGGTCTAAGCATACTTTCCTCCCTTTTCACTAGAAATATTGCCTAATCGATGTCTAGCATTCTAATCTCCATCTTGAGTTGCTTTCCTTGCAAACCCAAGCTCTGGCAGTCTGGAAGTAACATGGAGCATGATCAAAACAGGGGTTGGTGGTGGAAGCGCAGGCCATGGAAATAATCAAAGCTAGCAGAAGGGGAATCTGGGATCATGGAGAAAGACATATGGAGAGTGGGGAGCTTTAGAAAACATTTAGGAAGTAAGTATTAATAGCATTTGGTGATGAAATGGATAAGGGGATACACCTTAGTCTCTGGTATACACAGCTGCAAACAATGAAAAGAATCACGTGTGAGGGGAAGATCAAAAGTTTCCTTCTGATACTGGCTGGGCTGAGACACTCAAGTGGAGTTTCAAAGAAGGACATTGCCTATAGAATCTAGGTCACTAGAGTATGCCTAGATCATACAAGAAGCCATAGAGTCATACGCGGATGGAATAAATTATCAAAAGAGAATAGACTGTGAAGAAAGAAGGGCCTAGACTTGGATCTAGAAGAATATCTCTTTGTTCTCCTAGTTCTGATATTCTATGTCCCCACATAGTCACATGCGCTAGAAGCAGAGTTCATAACCCTTTAGAAGCAACTACCTCTCCGAAAGGGAAATTAGGGCCTGTTCCCAAGTGGGGAAATGCACTTTCTGTGGACATGCAGTTTGTATACAGACTCAGAGGGTGCTATACTTCCAAGTTTATCCCTAGACTCCTTAGTGATCCACGCTCACATTCTAGAGAAAGGCTTTGCTTTTCTAAGCCTAGTTTACAGTACTTTATACAAACTTTGTTTCAATGTTTTAAGACCCCACCTGATAGTCATCTTGATGGGCCTGGAAGAATTTCAAGAAACACCGAGTACTTGAATCACCTGGGCTTACCTGTCATTAGGCAAAAGTGGCATTTAGATTTATCATCAGTCATATTCAGGCCCACCCTGGCTCAGAGGAAGAGTAGTGGGTTTAGGTCACCAGAGGGATTAGCAAATTTTTCTGCAAAGAGATAGATGATATTTTAGGTTGTGTGGGGCACATTATTTCTGTCATATGTACTTTTTCTTTCCTTGAAATAATTCCTTTAAAATGCAAAAACCACCCTTAGCTTATGAGGCAAAAATAGACAGAGTTTGGGCCATGACTGTAGTTGCTGCCTCCTGCCACAGAACACAACTCTGATCACACCAATTAAAATTGCATTTCTTCTACTCCTGCCCACCCTTGTATATATTTGTCCTTAGGATAGATGGTCTTTAACCTTCTGAAGACTATTTTCTCATCTAGAAAGTATATTAAATGGCCTACTGCTTGAGGATATTGTAAAATCTGGGAATGAAGCATATTCAATATCCATCCACAAACCTGGAAAATGGAAGATGATTCACTAATGGGTATGGTGGGAAAAAACTAACTTGCTTCTAAAATTTTCTTTTGCATTAGAATCTGTTTACATAGCAGATTATTTTCCCTCCAGGTTACACCTGGAGAGTTGTTTTTCTGATATAAACTGGTGATCTGTGCATCTTGTTTGTCAATGATAGGAAAATCCAGCTCCTTCCAGATCCCATCCACTGGTGACATGGGAGTAGAGGCGAGACCCCGAAGAATGTCTCACATGCTACTCATCCTTGTTTTGTGTCTTCACCTGGTTCATGAAGCCATACCTCAGTTACCTGGTGCTGGGGTGTTATGCTGCTGCTCTTTGCTTTCCCAACCCCAAAAAGTCACATGTCCCAAACTATTAGCCTCACACTGGTTCTCTGGTATTTATCGGGTGAAATTCCCACCCACCAAAGCAGAATGTTCCTCTCCAATATATATACTATATAGTTAGCTATCTGTAGAGCGTCGGGCACAATGAAAGGAGGATAACAATGTCATATCACATGGACTCTTTCTTCCCTACTTCAGGAAGCCAAAATCTTCCTTTTTTCCTATTCCAAGAGGCATGGTCTTAGCAAG
This sequence comes from Scalopus aquaticus, assembly GCA_004024925.1. Taxonomy (NCBI): domain Eukaryota; kingdom Metazoa; phylum Chordata; class Mammalia; order Eulipotyphla; family Talpidae; genus Scalopus; species Scalopus aquaticus. The sequence continues at coordinate 33,517 of PVIJ01002139.1, read as the reverse complement.
TCACAAAGGTTTGCTTCTCCCTCTAGGGAAACTTCTGTTCTCTTCCTCCCTTCTCTATCAGCAAATTCTACTGTACGTTCTTTTACTTCACTGGGCTACAAATATTAATCAGACTTCAGTTGCTCTGCCTGCTCCTTTAGATCTAGTTAATATTGAGTAAAATCCACAACTGCATATTCTTTGGAAAGGCAAATCCTCTTAAAGATTTTGGTGAATTTCTAGGCGTAGGGAAAGTGGACAATTATTCTCAGGGTCACTTCAGCCTGTGGGTTCTTGCTTCTGAATACACCCTCATTGATGAAACTGTGAAACCCTTTATTCTTTGAAATTTTGTTTATAGAGGTAATGTTGATTTATAACACTGTATATTTTACAGATACAGGTTCACAACTCTACAAAAATATGATATCACACCATGCCCACCACCAAAGAATACTATGTCACACACATACACACAAACACATTCACCAAAAAGGATTTGTGTGTGTAATAGATGCAAATGAAGCTTTGGAGGAATTATAAAAAGAGAGTCTGAACTGCCACAATGAGCACAACTTTAAATTAAAAGTTGGGCACTCTCATTCTTAAAATTTGCTTTGTCCCACATAGGAATTGTATTAATTCTTTATCTTCCAAAGAATTCTGGTTTGTGCTATATCTTCTTTCCTGCATTGTACTTTTCTACCCATATATAATCCTCTTTTTCATTTCTCACAGGAATAACACAGGTTTCTTTGAGTTTTTCATGTAGAGTATCTTAAGAATCTTTTGAAAAGCTAGCATCCCCTTTGAAACTGTTGCTCTAAGAATCTCATCTCTTACCCCAAATGGTTTAATAAATTGTTTTATGCTAGTAGCTAAAGTAAAAACTTTCACTCTGCTGCAGATGTGATGTCTGGATTACCACTTTAATTTTCATTTTCAGTCATTCAGTCAGGTAATCAGATGAGTGATAGGAGTAAGAACCAACAAAATAAAATGAAGAAAAAATCTGTTTTGTTTGACAGGACAAAGCACAGAGAGAAAGTTTTTGGAGGTGCATGGCTATGGATTGGACAAAAATCAACAAGAAGATGTTGCTGGGGAATGATGGGAAAAGAGGCAGAACTATATATCAGAGGACAGGAGAGTTTGGGAAAAGGGTATCTGTGTATTTTGCCTGGGGCAGGACCTCATTTTAGGTGTTGCATAAGTATAGTTAAATCCTCTGATAGAACACACATTCATGAGGACAGAGGAGATTCTCCTTTGATATGGAAATAACTACTGAGAAAATCCATGGCTCCCCCACACCCCACCTCCCCATGAATCTCCTGATGTCACAGCTGCTCAAAGACGTTGCTTTGGCTCTGCTCTGTGTGGGGGTGGGGACCCAGATGATGGAGACTGCGATGTAATTGGTTACAGAGGCTATGAATTGGACAACTCTAATGACGCACTATTGGGGTGCAGAGGGCTGGGCGGCAGGGTGGAGACCATTTTTGTTATTTTCTGGAGCCTACTTTGCAATTTTCCCATATTTCTCTCTATATAACAATAGACATTAGCATTTTCATATGTCCTGAAAGTTAAAGCAAGATGTGGGAAATTCAATTGCTGACAAGCAGAGTTCTCTAATTGCACTCTTCAGAGATTTCCATACTTTTGGAAAATGTGAATTTAGGAAGAGTCTAATTTAATTATCGATGTATTATTTCTAGGGATGGCCTGATTTCCAATTCACTCTCCCACCCCAATGTATGTGCTTGGCTAGGGAACATCCTACTGGCTTTAAGCACAGGAATTGAACTTACAGAGAATAAAGGATAGAGATGGATTGATGGTGACTTTTTATCATCTTCCCTAGCTCTGTTCAACACTGCAGAAAGAGAGATGGTTTGGACAAATGATGTAAAAACAGCCGTTCCAAAGAGCTAGGAGTTGGATCTGGAATTCTAACTGGAGGGAGTAATTTCATAGCTAACCGTGGTGTCCTGTCAGCTTTCATCTATTTTCTGACATAGAACTGACTTTAGTTAACATGTGTACTATTACTATTTTGCAAGCCTCTCCCCAACACTAAATCACACACCCTAATTAATAGCTTGGCTCAGAACAAAAATCAAATTCACTCTTACCATACATAACCTTACATTAATACTTATACCTTCTTTATTATCATCAAGCAAGATTTGGGAAAATCCTCATTTCCCAAGCATTAAATGCCTTAAAGCTTCTACTCTGAAGATTTCCACAAAAAGCAATGCCTTCCACCGTGGCCCAGCAGACTAAGCTTTATCCAGGATGTGCTGAGTCAAGCATCTCATGCCCAAGCATTGCAGACGGAAGGAACACACCTACAGGGCAGCCAGTACCTTGCTAGTGAAACCATGGTAATAACTAGCTGACTAGAAAACCAACAGTTCATTTATTTTCATGAGGCTTTTCTTGAATATCTAGCAGAAAATGGGGTGGGGGTAAGGGATGAATAGAAGAAATGGAGAATGTGAGACCCAGTCAGATTCCTAGCTGGGGTCCAGCAGAGATTGTGGGCATGTGAGGCCTTCAAATTGACCATTCATTGACTAAGATGTCAGGAGAACTTCAATTTTATGGAGCAACTGGCGTGATGCTAGACAGAAATCAATATCTGCAATCTAAATTTTGTATTTTGTGTGTTGTCAGTGAAGTTTGATGTCTGTTTCTCTTTCTTGGACTGATTTTCTTTCTGCAATCAGCATGATGGAAAAAAAATAATGCTTATAAATGAAGTCAGCATATAGTACTGGCTGAGCTGGAGGAAGTTGGCAGCTGCAGAAATTCTGTTTTCATTTTACATTAAGTGGCATTAATTACAGTGCTATGTAACTAAGTATAACTACAAGGTTATGGATCAGGATTCTGCTCTTGTTTCAGGGGCAATAGGGTACAAAAATGTGGCTTTCAGGTGGGGAGTCCTTCTTGGTTATCTTGCAGCAAAACTGTATCTTTTAGCTCTAAAATCTCATTCTAGGCCAGAGGTTGTTAAATGCCTCCCTGTGGCCAAGAAGTACTAAGCCAAGAATGGGCCAGAGGCAGCTGGTCTACCAGGTGAGCTAAAAGCCATTTTCCCCTCTAGCCCAAAGGTGAAGTGTGTGAAATCCTTCTCTGCAGGCCTTAGGGCTGGCTTCGAAAATGAGGTCACTAGCAAGTTCAATGTTTTAGATTTTCCCATTAAATTCTCAAGTGTTACCACCAATGTGAAGTCTAACAAGAATGGCTGGTTCAACTAGTGAATGCGGTGACACAGGCTCTAGTAAATCCCAGGCAGATAATTGAATTTCCTCAGCACATCCCTGCTAACCAAGACATCTTGACAAGGGGAAAAGAACAGCACTCTAGCCTCCTTCCTACCATTAACTAACTAGGAGGCCTTGGACAACTTAAACTGTTAACACTCTGACCTTCCCATGGATCATTTGCAGAGAAAGTTTAACTGCTGGAGGTAAGGGACTAACTTAGCAGAACCCTAAGTAATTCCCAGGTCAAAGATTTAGATTTCAAGGTGTATTTTTGTCTGTGTTCCTGAGGGCAGAGACCTTGATTTTATTTCCGTAACCTCAGTTCTTGATACATGGTAGAAATGCATTCATGTTGGGTTGAATAAGTAATTGAATGAGTATAATTATAAGGTTCAACAAAAAATATATTCTTCCAAGTAACCCACAGTGCAGCTACCCAATTAGCATTTTTTTTTTTTATTTTTGGCAAAGAATGAGAATCAGCCAGACAGTACTGCATACCAAGGGGCCCGGCTAAGGGCAGAGTGTTCAGAAGCAATGAGGAAAAGGAGGACAGGTGGCGACACTCCTACCTTTCAAAGAGCCTGAGAATACAGGCAAATATGCAATCACTCCCAGAAAAGCAAGGCTGTCTTGTTTGTACAGATTAGTGAAGACAAGTCTATCTGAAATGATCATTTTGTAGGTATGAACTTGGCTCCTTCCTCTTCAAACCTCTTAAGGAAATGTCCCCAGAATATCTTAAGATGCATTCTTCATTCCCAGACCATGAGGACTTTTGTGTGATTTGAATATAAAACCAGCAAGGAGAGATGAAAACTGCTCTTTGAAGTTAAGATGCAGTGACTAGCGATCTTTGGAGTGCTACTGCAGTAGGAATAGGGGTTCTGGGCTCAGGCAGCACATGGGAGCTTAGATCAGCCCTCAAGGAGATGTAGAGGGTCCAAATAAGTCCAAGGCAGTAGGGTAGCATGTGGGGAAATGCACTTCAGCAATGGAGGCAAGACATCAAGGTGTATTTTACTCTGTTAATGACAGAAGCTCAGCTATTTTAGATATCCTATGGGGACCCACTTTATCAACTTCCCACCACAATTATATTTCTGCTTCCTAGACTAACAAGCAGATATGGCAAGTCAAAATTCTTGTGACAGAGCTTGTGACCGGTGCATACCATTTACAGTTTACCCTGATATCAAGGCACGTCCCTTAGGTATTAAAATCCAGCCTGATTTCCGCTAAGTCATGGGTCCTGTACTGGGTATGCTGCTCCCCATAGGGGTACTCTGTGCTAAGCTACTTCTCTTTGGAGCAACATTTGCCTGGGGGAATTTTTTTTTTTCTAATTTGTCAGGTCAGGGGTTATGTGTCAATTTTTCTCCATTTCTTCCTCCCCAGATCAACCCATTGCTTTTCTCTACCTTGTTTTGAGCCCATATGCCATTGGTCTCTAGAATATATTGGAGACTTTCTCATCTTCTGGCATTCAGTTGGGACTGGCCAATTGGAATCACCAGGAGACAGGAAAGGAGGAAGAAAAGAAAAGCCAGGTGACTTATTTTCTCCATTATTACCTTCCCCTCCTCTCTACTTCCATGTCCTATATTCCTTCCCTATCCCACATAGTTCTGACATAGCTGTGGTCCAACTGGGAAGTCCCTCCTTCACAGTTCTAGCTCCCACTGGGCTCCAGTAATGCTGTTCCCTCCCTTGTTCCTTCAGACCAAAGGGTAATATTGGCTTTCACTATTTATTATCCCTGGGTACCTCATTAAAAGAGTTCCTTTTTCTCTGACCACATCTCTGCAAATGATTCTTCAATTCCATTCAACTAAACCTTTTTCACTCTGTTATCTCTTTCTGGCTGGGAAACTGACTGATAGAATGTTTTTCTAATCCGTACAGACAGACCATGGGGCTAGTGGAGACCAGGGGTGCAGCTGGCCCTATGAAATAGAAAATAAATACTATGTCACCTAGGGATCATCTCAGGTTTTCAGGACTGGCCTTCTAAAAAAAGCTTAAGTGTTGACTAGATTGCACATTGCAGTTACTGTGTTCAGGGATATTCCACTTTTCTGGCCACTATATGCTTTTGCTACTTTCCTTGCTCCAGGCTGAGTCTCTCCTCACTATATTAACATACATTTTTGTGTGTGCTGTTCTTCCACCTGAAACTCTATTTCAAATCCATGGAAAGATCATATTAACATAGTCTGGAAAATAATGAGGCTACAAGCACTAGATTTGGAGAAAGTGTCCTGGCAGGAAGAGGAGTAGAACTACAATTTAAGGGGCAATTCAAACAGGTAAGTGCAAGAAATAAAGGTGTTCTCAGCAAATGGAACAGCACAAGCCACTGTTCTACTACACAGTTAAGTATGAGCAGTCACATAGGCAGTGGGCAATGACTTAAGGACAAGACCTCTGCCTCCTCCTTTCCAATTTTGCCGTTACACTTCATTCAACACAGGAGGAGCTCAACAAAAGCCTTTTGGGTGACAGATGAATGCCTCGTACACATGGAAGAAATAAGCATATACTATCTCCCTGATTTCAAGCCAATGTCAAGTTGCTGCCCAGAGAGCAGAGTTTAAGCAGAGAGCAAAGACAGCCAATAGTTTTAAGTAAACTCATTAGTGGTGTGACCAGAAATGACCAGAAATGAGCTGAGGTTGGCTGGTCCTATATTAATGTTAGCATGCTGGTTCTCAAGGTCTAGCAACCCTGGTGTCTGAAGTTCCCCCAAAGCTAACTTCAATACATCCAGGAGACAATTCCAACAGAGCACATGAAGGAAATAAAAGCACACCACTAATTTCAACAGGAGCAAACCCAAAACGCATGGTAAAACATTTTTTACAAATCTTTCTTCCCTCCCACGAATCTATCCAGTCATCATAACCTTTGTTCACTAGCAATATTAAATAAACTCAGCCTTCTATATTGTAGAAATTAAGTTTAAACTGAAGTTGAACATTTCTTTGAGTTCAGGGGACTTTCATATTATAGTGTGCATTGTTCTTTTTGCTGGTGTTTTAACAGATGAAAACTGTCCACAGGAGATAATTTAGCCAGTTAGTTGTCCCACAGCCAAGCAAAACTAAAGCCTGTATCAACTGTGAGAATATAATTCAATCTGCTTTTCAATGACATTTTAAGAATGGTGGATAATATATATCAGAACTATCTTAAAATCTGAACTAGGACATTGTGAGAATCCTTACAGGCATCATGCAGCTGATCTGCAGTTCTGCGAACTGAAGCTATTTTTTAATGTTGTTTATTGTTTTAACTGAAATACTAAGTGTCTTGTTCAAGTGGCAATAGGTAGTTAATCCCCTATAAAAGTTCTTGGATGTATTCCTTGTAAATGCTAATTATTAAGGAGATGTTATAGGGTTTCTTAGGAAATCAATACTTTATTATGCAATAATTGCATCTGCAAGTTTAATGTTCTCCATAAGCCCCAGCAGAATGAAAGGGGTCACTGGGTGAAATGGTCCTTGCCTGACCTGGAAAATCTTCTAGAATTTGAGGCCTAGTAAAGTGCCGAGATGTCATTAAAATATTTTCGCAAGTACAACATTTATTATGGAAACCAAATTGCAAGAACATCTGTCTGGTTGACATTTTGGCCCAAAGTTGGACCTAAACCTGGTAACAGTTATAATTGAAACTGTGGCTTCATTTTTCTCCCAAGATCTTTGATTTTTCCTTTGCCTCACAGAGCAATTTATTTCTCAAAGCTACAGCAGTTAACTTTTGTTTTCCTAAATCTTCCTTGGCAAAAATCCCAGCTCTTCCAGTTTTCTACCAAAAGCCATGGAAGGGAGGAAGGAAGACAAAGTGCCCTCAAGGAGGTAGGAGGGAGCTGAAAATCACTCTTCCAAGAATTTCTGGGTCACTGTCTAATTGATATGCCCATTGGCAGGCCTCAGATTTAAGCCTTTTCTGACTTTACAGACAGTTCTTATTCTGTACTCAGCCATGTGTGAAGACTCGAGGCATTGAACATGGAACCCAAAAAAACCCAGGCAGCTCCACTTAAAGCATTCAGGCTGGGGAACTGTACCATAGCAAAATACCCCAAACAGTTGTTTTTCCATTATGATCCTCTGCCTGGCATTTATTATCATTTTTTATTGAACACTTTTAAAGGCAATGGTCCATTTTACTTACATCATTAATTTGCAAAAATCATGAGATATGAGCAGAGATGGAGTTTTTTATGGGCCATGCTACACCTCTACAGGACCCCAAAGGAAATGAGGTGTGGGTCTCAGCACATTATAGGAAGAAGCCATGGGACCACAAGCTTCATATTCTTCCACAAATAGAAAAGACTAGGGTACTTGCACAGGAATAATATAGTTGAATGAATGGAGAGATATATGAGCAATGGATGGTAGGAATAAATGAATTACAAATAAGTAAGAGGGTGAAATCCTGATCACCAGTGGGCTGTAGCTGAATGACTCCTGGATGTACGGGCTTGAGATGTTGGGTTCACTTAAACCCAGTCACTTTCCTACTATTTAATTGTTGTTATTGACTCTCTTGGAATATAGCTCACCTTTGTATCTTTAAAATTGTATTAATAATACATATTATGTAAGATTGGCAGGCGGCAAAGCAGTAAGGAATCAGGTCATGGACTTCAGAGCTCAAATGCCTTGTTTTAAATCTCAATTTCTTTTACTTGCTTGCTGTATGACTTAAGCATCTTGTCCCCTCTACATTTGTTTCCTCATCTATGAAATGAGATAATGTTACTAAATCCCTAGGGATAGCGATAAGAATTAGATAAATTAATAAAGTGCTTTAAAAAAGTATTTGGTACATGGGAGGCTAGGTACATAACAACGTTATGATATTTGTTTCTATAATAAAGGAACAAAGAAATATTGTAATGTACTTTGCATTATAATGTTAGCTATTAAGATTACGTAAACTGTGGTTCTTAATTGCAAACAAGAGAGTCAAGTCTAGTCAATTTAAGCAGAAAGGGATATTAAAAGAATCACAGAATTTCCAGGATAATCAAGGACCCAAGCTTAATTCATGTTATATCCAGAACCAAAGCAGAGAGAAATAAGAATCAACCAGTACTATTATAGAGAAACACATTACTCATCTCTACATACTGAACACTATTGTTACTGGAATCCAAGGGCTTGCCACTGCCACCTGAGAAGTCTCCATATACAGAAGATATCTCTTTGCATAGTGTTTTCTCCTAGTTTTCCAAGTCACAAAAGGGATGCCTCTAATTGGTCAAACCAAGGCTATTTGTATCCTAGCTGCAAGGGAGTCCAAAAATATAATTTTTAGAGTTCCAGCCCTCACAGTAAAGACAAACAAGCTAGAGGAAAGTTGGAGTCAGCAAACCTACAATGTCTATGTAAGTACTATTTAAAATATAGGTTTGACAGCTATATTTTGATTTAATAAGGTGTTTAGTATTTCTTATAGAGATTAGTTAGAAGCTTCCAAAAGTAACTAAGGAAGTAATTATGCTTATAAAATTATGAGGTTTCTAGTAAGCACAGGAAAGAACTAACAAAAAGGTTGACATCTTGGCTATGACTTGGGGAGAAAAGGTAGTTCCTTTTCTATCATCATTCTTTGTCCTGTGTAAACCAGTGAAAGAGTCCTTCCTGCATTTTCATTCTCCAGAGGAGTATATGTAGACTAGCATGATCTGGAAGAGCTGGGACTGAGATTTACTCCAGGAAGAGTGACCCTGGAGACTTTAAATGTACATTCAAAGTGCAATGATCTATGAAGTACTGACTGCTTCAGGTTATGAGGATTCAGCAAGACTAGGGACCATTAATGACCATTAATGCAATTTCCCATATTTCAAATAAACAAAATGGTAATTACCTACCTGGCATGTTTTAGAAAATGTCCGACTAGGGTGGAATATAGAGTCAAGAAATCTGGCTTCTAGTTCTTTTCTACCACTGCTGCAGATGGAAATGTCTGCAAATTATTTCACTTCTTTGGACCTCAGTTTCTTCTTTTAAACTCTGATCTCTTTTAGAGGTTTAAAGTTTAATTTTCATTTTGATGTAAATGTTTACATACTTAGATATTTCTAACAATATAGATAACTACTCTTTCTAAGTTTAATAATCCTAAGTCCTGCCTTAAAGACTAAAAAAAAGTACTACACAATCATGCTCTATGAAAAGTATTCCAGTTACTATCAGTGCAAAAAAAAAATAGGTTAGTTTGATCTTACCCATTGTTTGTGAATTTATTTTCATCTTGTAAATTATTTCATTGGTGCTCCAGAAATATTTGCCAGCTTCTCTGCAATCAGGCCAGTGAATGACTAGCTACTTAAATATGGAAAGTGCATTCCTTTTGTTTCCTATTTAGTGTTGAATAAGCTTATCTAATATAACAAACAATATATTATGAAACCTATCAAAGCAAAAAAATCCTTTTGAAAGTTTTTGTTTAGAAATTGTTGCAAGATATGAAGCTTAATTTCATTCATGCAGCTTAAAGTGCAAATGATGCCAGCTTCCTCATGATCTCAAATTCTAAGTTTCCACCCTAAAGTAATAAAAAAAAGTTTAGATTAAATCACTATAAAGGACAAAAAATTATTTGAAAATTACATAGTACTTCTGCCAACAAAGCTGAAGAGAATCTACTAAAAAACTGATTACTTCTAAAAAACTTTAGCCAAAAGCTTTTAAAAACAGTCATCAAAGTCAGAACATTTGTAAACAGATTTCATAAATGCCAACATTAATAACCTGAAAAACAAAATGGGAAAAATAAGCTCATCCAAATAAGCACAAAAAATGTAGAATACCTAAAAACAAAGGTAATAAGAAGTGTGTATGACATGAATATGGTATATATACTATGTATAAACTTCAGAACTTGACCTGACACTTAAAATCCCAATAGTGCTTTTTGTGAGGGGTGAACAGTGGGTGGAAATGACCAATATGCATATGACCAAAAAAAAAATACACAACAAAAAAGATAATTCTCTCTGTAGTCCTGTCTGAATTGGAATGGAATCCAATTCTCTTTTCTGTGGTCTCTTTGTCCCACCTGCAAAAAGGAATCGTCATTACCACCACCACCACCACCACCATCATCATCATCATCATCATCACTGTATTCCATGGCATCCAACGAGACAATAGCAGGGAGAGACACAGATATTAGTTACTGTACTTATCCAAAATTAGATCAACAAAACAAGGAATACAGTGCTGGGGTCATATAATATGTGGACATGGGCATTTAGAAATGTTCAAAAGATAACTAACCAGCATAGAATGAAGCAAACTAGGAACTGGACTAGTTCAAAGAGCAGGGTTTTTAAGGAAGTAAGGAAGAGGTCTATCAGGCTGCATTAACCCGACAATTTTATAGTTATAAGCATGAAAGGACAAAAGAAAAAAAAACCCAACAAATATATTACTTTAAAAATATATAGAATTATACTTCACTGATCACACACTATGTGCTAAGCACAGCAGAAGCATTATTTCACCTTCCTTGTGAAGAGTCTATAAAACCACTGCTCCCATTTTAGAGGTGAGGATTTACAGTGAATGGAGATACCCGAATGAAAATCAAACTGGTACAACTACAAAATTCTCAACCAACTGCTTAACAGTCACAATAAACTGCTACTAACTAGAACTTCAACACTTTCTCAAGCATTTCCTCAGTTGAGATAGTCAAAACCTGTGCAGAGGGACTATGTCTTATGCTACTAAGTCAGCAAAAGATTAACCCGATGGCACATCAGAAACTCCAATGGAACTTTGAGGCCCCTCCTCCAATATCTAGTAAATCAAGATACCCAGGAATGGAAACCAGGAGTCTCCATTTTTCATAGGAAATGTTAACTGTGAGGTCCCACCTCAAATCTACTGAATCAGAATCTACAAGGAATCTGGGCTTAATGTGCTCCCCCAAGACCCTGCTGCACACTGTGGCTTGAGACCCACTGCTCTAAGTTAAAGTGACATCATGTTGTGATTAAGACAATGGACTCTCAAACCTGCCAGTTTAAATTCAGTTCCTGCCTCTGCCACGTCCTGGTTGTGGGATCTTAGGCAAAGGTCTAAAGTCTTGGTCTGTACTTGTAAAATGGAGATGATAGTAGTTTTTTTCCTGAGAAGGCTATTATGAGCTTATTTAAGTTGGAATTAGTAAAGAACTAATAACAGCATCTTAACAAGAGTAAGAGTTTAAATAAAAATCTAGGTTCTCAGGATTAACACTGTACATGAAATGAAAAAGAGTGAAGAGGTAGCTCAGGAAACAAAATCCTTGGGGGAGAAGTTGCACTGGGGTTTCAAGGAAGGCAATAAGGCAATCAGTCCAGCCCAGTCATTCCAAATGACGGCTGCAGAAAATGTGAAGAACCATTTGAACAGGCACCCAACAGGAGTCTGGAACAGGCCCTCACTTGTGGGTGCTTTCTGGTGTGCTGAAAAGAGCCCTGAACTGAATCCACCCATCTGAGTCCTGAGTAGCCTCAGGCAAGTCTCCCAACCTCTCTAAGCTTCTGTCTCCTCACTCAAACAACTGAGATAATATTTACTCTGACTTAACTCTAGAACTGTTGAGAATCAAGCAGAACTACTAGATGCTATTGGGTTGCTGGAAAAATCATAATGTATTTTTGCTTGAAAAACAGAAAAAAAATATGACTTTTCTGACACCCCAATATTATACTTTTTTTGAACTCTTAGGCAAGTAAAGACTTAGGCAACTGTTCAGGATCATCACCATATCATTCTCTCCTAGTTTAAGCATCTTTGAAACTGCACGAACTCTTGCCAGTTTGGAGCACTGAGATAGTCCAGTATGAGAAGAAGAAGAATGGTGACCCTGAATTCCAGATTTTCATACTGAAAGTCTGTTACCTCCCACTCCCAGAGCTGCAGAACCCAGACATCAGCCTGCAGTGGGCCAGGCTAGCGAGTTTCCTGATGCAGTTGTTCAGCCAAAATGTGGATGTATGGGTATGTGGTATGCTAACGATGGCATCTTTTAGAATCTTTGTAAGCCAGGTAAGTTCCAATAACAGCCCAAAAGAGAAGCCTCTCTTATAAGATCTATTCAGGAACTTTTAAGAACACTGACCCAAATCCTGAGAATATAATAGCGTAGGTCCATTTTTGACACAGAGCTGGCTGTATGACTTTTCTGGAACAGGGCAGGTATGGAAAGGCCCAGGGAGACAAGTTGCGACCACACATGCTTGCTCCCTAGGAAAGATGATGGTGAACACTCTGTCCAATGGTGCCTGAACCCATGGCACTTCCCTCAGCACCACTGGCCCTTCTCCCCTCTCTGGGGAAGCAGCAGGTGCATGCTGTCCTTCCTTCAGCCTTCCGAGTTACTGTTGGGCACCAGCATTTCTGCTTTACCTGGACTCAACCATAAACTGATCTCTGCTTGGATGGCTCCCTGCTGCAGAGAGCCCTAGAACAGTCTCTCACCAGCAGAAGCACAGCTGGCTTCTCTGCATGCTGGCCTCAGGAGCTCAGGCGGGAGAACACCCGCTGGCACTCTGCTTTATTGCTACTTGAGGCCAGGTCTACTTGGCCCATAGGTCTGTACCCGGGGCATCTCTACCGTGTCTGCACCCAGGGCAGTTTTCTCCATCGTCCCAGGGCTATGCAAAGACCACTGCATTCTAGGGAGAGAAGGTCCCACTCCAGGTCTATAAGACCACATTAGCTCAGCCCTCAATGGCCTTTTCTAGATCATTGCCTAGTTTGCTTCCTTTATCCAGGGACCAAGCTAATGTTGAGAGGTAAACTAGAGTCTATAAACAGGGCAGTCTGCTTCTCCATTCTGAATGACATTTTAAACATGTTGCCTTGTAGATTTTCCAAGATTTCAATCTCACTAGACCAATGAACCCAACGGACTTTATTTTCAATGTCTGAAACATTGGTTCAAGTTCTGTGGTCATGGAAACCCATGAAGGACTGGTAATAATGGCAGGCCCCACCCAGCTCTTTCCTGTTCTAGCAGGGCCCATCAAGCTCTTAACCTTCATCTGAGCCTCAACTTCATGGAACCCAAAAGAATAATTCTGATCCTGGAAAAGTTGAATTTAAGCAGTTCCAACACATGACTTTGATTGACACAGCCACCTGCTTCTTACTGTGGGTCCCAACTTGTGTCCCTGAGTTGCCAAAGCAGAGATTTTGTTTGTTTGTTTCTGAGGCCAGGTCTCTTTATGTCCTGTATTAGGTAAAATTATTCCCTAAAGTTATTCCCCAGGCTTCCTTTCTCTTCTTCCTCTCAGGGGAAGTCGTACTCTTGAACTTGTGTCTATACCGGGGGCCCTAGCAGCTAAGAGACTTCTCTGGATTATGGGACATTCTCCACCTGACACTTTGCCATATTGGTCACAATCCTCTGTCACCTTGTTTTCTAATGCCACATTTTACCTACCAAGGAGTCTGTGCACTTGGCCCATCCCAGCAGGCAGGTCTGAGCAGGCAGGTCTGAGCTCAGCCCTGGCCTCTTCTCGGCTGCCCTCTCTGACTACAGTAAAATGGTTCACACCCCATCATGTTCTGAGACAGGACAGAAGGTTGAATGGCACACCTCCTGAGCAATCACAGACGGGGCTTCACTGTGAGGACATTTGCCGTGGTACAAAGTAGGCCCTGAAGAGGAAATCCATGCCTTGCGACTTGATTTGGTAATTATACGGTAGCTTTACACTTGGCCCCTGAAGTGGTAAATGAACACAGTAAAATCCTGCCATCTTTCCAGAAGAGATGATCTGTGATCATAGGAAACGTGTAGCATGAATGCCATTTCCCTCCGCAGGACGAGGGTGGGTAAGTCTGTGCTGACTTGGGCAGTAACAAAATACAGCCTCTTCAGTGGGCCAAAGGCAGCTCTAAAGTGCTGCATGTACAACTACAGGAACTCAAAAGAAACAATATTTTAAACTATTTTAGCTAGCTAAGTGACCTTTAACAAAGGCAATAACTGCCCCAATCTTTGGATTTCTCATCTGTGAAAAACATAAATAAAATGAAAAGTTACCAGGATAAAATAAACATTATTTCACTCTGCCAGGCACCTTCTCTTACCATTCAGTAAGTGCACACTTGATTTTTTTTTCCTCAAAGGGGAAACTTGGTTTCTCAGCCCATAGTTTTTTAAAGGTCCTCTTTTTGTGTATTACACTAGGCCATGGATTCTTAAAGTGTGGTCTCTGTCAGCAGCAGCAGTATTACCTGAGAACTTGTTAGAAATGCAAATTCCTGGGCTCCAAGAGAGACTTACTGAATTAGAAATTCTGGGCTTGGATCTAGTAAGCAGTTTTTTTTCTTTCTTTTTTTTTTTTTTTTTTAACAAATCATGCTCAAGCTTCAGAACCACACTAGGCTGATGTTTCCTCCCAAATGGTGCTTATATCACACTGCAAAAATACTTCAGGTTCTTCTCAAATTTTCACATTTCGAGGCCCTACCTACACTTATTAAAGCAAAATCTCACAGGAAAGCATGGCTATCTCACTTTTCAACATGTCACCTGGTGATTCTGATGCACTGGGTGGTCAGGTACAACTTGATGAACTAATGTTAAAATAGCAGGTGATGGCACTTCAACAGCTGTGGAGGTCAAATGAGAACTCCCCTTTCTTCTTCTTCGGACCCTGTGGCTGGCAGGATGTAGCACTGCATAGCTAACATAGGGGCGTGGGTAATGGCTGAGTGTTACCCTATCACCTTGGGAAAAACATTTGTTGGTGATCAGTGTGAACACACTTTGCCACCCATCCTTCTCTAGTCTGGAATGGCCCAGCCCCAGCCACTTCGTTCCTAGTGGCAAAGCCCAAATTGGCATTCCCCCCCACTTGGTTCATGGCAGTATTTTTCTCCTTCCAGTAATCTCTCGGATGGCCTGATGCTGAGGGTAGTCTGGGGGACATGATGGCTCAACAGAAGCACAAGGAATTATCCCTGAAGTCAGTGCTCTCCCCACCCCCCGTGGCCATATCTCCACCTGCTGCTGCCTCCCCTCTCCTCTCCCTCTGCACTCCCAACGAGTCACAAATGGCATGGCTCTGGTGAACATTTACAGATCTTTTTGTTTCCTTAATTTGAAAAGGTTCCCCAGGTGACAGTGATGTGCCGGTCCTCTGGTCCCAACATAAGAACCACTGACATCACTTTTGCTTGTGCCCCACCACCAGAGAGATATAGCAAATGGCCTAAGATCACACACTCAGCATGGGGGTAGGCAAACCCGGGACCACTGCATGCTAGCTCTGGTGTTCTACCAAAGCACTCCCCCCATTGTAAGAGAGAGGCTTTCAGTGATGCCAAATAGAGTACAAAAAGAACATCCTGCAGAGATCCAAGAGAGGGTAACAAAGAAACAAAACAGATTAGATTTGGAATTTGCTTTCCTAGATCCTTGGGCAATTACAGCTACTTATAAAGACTTATAAAAATTAAGGAATGGAACTATAGGAAGAATATAGCCTAAACAGCTTTCTCTAGATATCGAAATGGACAGAGAGGTTCCAAAGCCCAGTCTTGAGAAGTCTTGACTGGGTGACTAGTAAGCAGGGCATTGGAGCCCAATCCTCCATCTAGTGTTCTACAAATTTAGACTCACTCCTGTTCCCTTCTCACTGCAGTCATACATGAGGTCTTTCCAGATGGAAGGAAGTGTATCAAAATATCAGAGAGTGAAGTCACAGAAAATATTAATGTTTAATAGTATTCCTTGTACTTTCTTTCATAAACTTTATTGTTTTTCTAATTTATTATTTTGACATAGGAATTGTAGTCTCACTTTATAGATGGGAAAACAGAGGCTGCCACAAGCAAAGCAGCTATACACAGCAAATGAGCTACAGTGCTTCTTCTCTTTTAATTGCCTCTGCTTGCCAAGTTCTAAGAGCCTAGCCTGGTCATTTCCGTCAGCTCTTTGAGAAGGCCATGTGCCCTATGTGCTGCTCCTGAGTCCCAGTGCTCTGTGCAGGGTGCCCATCATTTCTCTAGAACTGTTTTCTCACCTCACTGTGATTCCGACTCTCCAAAGTGCAGGCAGTCAATCTCATCCAGGCAAGCACACTGGCATGGCCAGTTGAGTCTAACTAGGAAGCAGAAGAGAATGCACAGAAGCAAACTGCCACTAATTTTAATGCGTGGTTAATGCGAGAGGAGTATGTGCTCAGAAAGGACTCTATTGCTTTTCTGGGAAATGCCCTTCCACAGCAATTGTTTTTAAGTGCTCTTTCTGATTAATTATGTGCTATTTCTCTCTCTCCCTCAACCCCTCCCATCCTCTCTACTTTTCCCTCTCCCCCTATTCCCTCTTCCCTCTTCATTAAAGGCCCCATAGATAACCTTCTATCTCTCCCTGTATCTTCATTTTTCTACATGTCTACTGTTGAAAACAATTAGGAAAGGTGAACAAGGAGGTGGTTAATATGTCTAAAGCTCTCCCTAAGCTGGGAAGACACATCACCACCTGTGTTCCAGTTTTGGCACGTGCTTGGCAGCAAATTGCAAGATCAGGAGGTCATAATCAGAAAAACAGAAACACATTACATTTTAATAATCACCTACCTTTCCAATAGCTTTGAGCTTTCAAATGTCACCTCCAGTTACAGGGAGCTAAAATCAACCTGCAAGCCCTCTCCCTTTGCACTCAGCAGAAAGCACAGCAGACAACTGGTGACAATTGTCAAAGGGAAAAGACCAATAAATATGAGTTGCATGCTAGAAGCAATTCAGCAAAATCAAGCTCATCAACTTCCCAGCATGGATTTTATTTTATTCTAAATCAGATACTCATTAATGGGGAACATTCTTTGAATCATCATTTTATTTACACTAGAGAAATGCAAGACACATTGTCTGGCGAGGGCATGAAGTGGCTCTCACTGCTCAGTTGTAGGTATTTCCTTCTGTAGCCTTCTGAATTTTCATGCTAATGGGAAACACCCAGGCCAGATGATAGCTAGTAACAAGTTAAAATGGCACTGGAAAGTAAACAATTTTCTTTGATTTAAAAAAAGAAAAAAAAAAACAGCATGACTGGCAAAAAGAGAAAAATCTTACCTGCTTTATATGTCAGAATCAAGCCATACAGATTATGTTGTTTCAGGAGAACCACAAATCAGCTCCATTAGGGTTTGTGAGAGATGCAAACCTGACCCTGGTTTGAGACCGGGTAGGCCTTGTCATCCTACTAGGAAATGAAATCCAAGACGACATTTCTCCTCTTGCCTACCTGTGTCTTCTGACTCCTCTCTAGAGATGAACATATTCTAGATGCTCAATAAATATTTGTGGAGTGAATAAACATCTGAATTCTGGAAAGCGCCTTCACTTTGTTAAATGTTAGTATTCTAAGTGCACTGCTCAGATCTGATGTGGACACCAAGTCAAGTGAGGTCTTCCCCACCATTCCCTCAACCCTGCACCTTCTTCTCTAGCTTTTTCCTGGGCTAGGCAACAACCTCAGTGCTATGGGCACTGGTCACCTTCTGGCCATTTCCATTTATAGGGAGCCATTTCCATCTTCAAAGGGCCTAAGGAGATGCTCCTCTGAGGATGGTGGAGGGCCGAGCATGATGCACTGAGTGACAGACACATCCTTGCTCTTAGTGAATTAAGTTTTTCAGTTAACAGAGCCAGTAAGGGTTGACACCTGCCCTCAAAAGGAGTTGTACTCATTCTCTGTATTTTTTATAGATTTATGAATACGACAGAAGACCAAGAGACCTCTGGGGAATCAGATCACAGAGTACCTACAACAGGCCAACATCTACTTTCCACTTTTTCAGGAAGCAGTGGTATTTTCAGGGTCCTGAACAACCCCTCAACCCTATGTTATCTCTACAACATCTTCCAGTTCACAAAGTGTTAACCACAATTACCTCATGCTAGCCTGACATCAACTCTGTGAGGTAGGTGTTATTAGCGTCCTTTCAGAAGAGGAAACGTATTTAAAATCACTGCCTTTCTCATTAGTAAGTGACTTTCTTCTCACAGCAGTGTGGATTTCTCAGAAATACCTTCAACCTAATTAACTGCTCTCTCTTCTCACGCCCTCCAGAAATCCCTCTCTTGTCCATCCCATTGTTGGCCAAGATGCTTTCTTGTTAGGCAGACTCCTGTTTTGCCTTTATGTGACACCTTGACCTAATCAGAGAAAGCTCTCTAAATCTCTAAAAGTAAGTGAATGTCTGACAAGAAAGCAAAAACAGAAGGAGAGGAGAAATGTTTCAGAACTTGAGGATTTTGGAGAACAACCCATGTACAGATGGGATTTAATGTTCTCCAAACACCAAATGCTGGTTTCCATGCCTGGCTTCTTGTTGTTATTTCCTGGTCACTTTGAACTGACTTATCAAATTGAACAGATTCCTTGATACATATGTTGGTATTTTAAGTCCTGGTGGGAACAAGGCTTCCCATTTGTTTCAAGTTTTACTCTCAAGAAATGTTTAAAAAAGGAATCTCAGTCAAAACCCACTCTGACTTTGGTCTTCACCCATTTCAGTGAGTGATGCCAACCACCGGGCTGCTTATTAAGAATGGCTCCAGCTGGCTCCACTCTCCACAGGAAAGTTGGTTTAGAGTCACAGAGGTGCCAGTCAGCAGATTGCTGGTAACACAAGTTCTAGAATATGGGATGTTGAGACTTGGAGTGTGAGGGCATCCAAGAAATAACATCCCTCTTCCTCACCCATGTTCTAAATCAAAAGAAACAGGCCATACTACCCTCATTGTTGCAGATAAGAAACAAGAGGACACAGGGGAGAAGCCAGCACATGTAACTTCCCACACGTCCCTTTCTCTCTCCCATCTAGACCGTGGAACATTTGGCCCAAAGGGAGTTTCATACTGCAGAGCCGAAACCTTTACCCACATCACTGCCTTGGTTTGTACTGGCAGGAAGAAAAGTAGGAAAATAAACACACAGTGCTCCGTCCAGCCAAGAAACGGGAATCATGCTCCTTGCCCACCAGTCCTGAATGTTCCCCTCCTCTTTATGAGAAACCATTTGATATTTCTGGGCCTCAGTGTCCACGGCTCTAAAAGGAGTGGGCGGGGGATGGCTACAGACCAGGGGAGCTCTGAAACTCCATGGTTAGCCCCAGCCCTGACTCTGATAAGACTCAGGCCAAGACACGCTTTCTCCCTCAAGGCAACAGTCTCCTTTTCGGAGGCTCCTGGCCAAAGATCACACCCAGGAGACCCACCAATCAACCCCAGGGTGATGGCCACTGTGAGGGTGACGCATTGCCCATCTGTCCCCACCACCAGAAAAATCACTTCAAGTGCACAGGTCAGTAGGAGCATCTTGCACGACAACAGCACATCGTCATCAACCTCAGTCCTGGGAATAGGCAGGCCTGTCTCTCCTATCGATCCCCACACAATAATCAAGGCTGTCATTCTGAAGATGATGCGGCAGCAGAGTGGTGGAGAAAGACGAAAAAATTCAGGGGCTGGGGGTCCTGTATTATAATTCTTGCTAACAAGTCATGTAAACTTACCATTCTGGACCTCTTTTCTCATGCACAAAGTAACAGAGTCAGAAATAGCCAAACATATTTTCCCCTCTTTTAAAACATAAAATCTTACATGGAACCTGATGAGAGTGTGGATAAAAAGAAACCTGCTCTGTTGGAAGTATGTGGAGAATCTCAGACCTGCTTTCTCCCTTCTGTCCAAATAGTATCTTGCCTCCAGCCACACTAGGTACTTGTCTGAGAAGAATTTTCTGTGTGCCATGCCACCTCTGGGATCTACATTGTATTCTGATATCCCACCAGCTTGACAGCCCACCTGGTTTTCCCGAGCTACATCACTGACATTTCTCAGCAGCTGTTAAAGAAAAACTGAACAGTGTGTCTAACAGTGACATGGGCCAGTTATCATTAGCATTAGAACATAAAACCCACAGACAAAACGTACTTGCATTCTCATCACAAAGCTACCTTTGAGCTCAAGGGGGAGAGAGGGTAAGGCAGCGCACATAGCCACAGCACTACTATAAAATAATTCTCTTTAAAAGGTATATTTCTCACGATTTTGCATTGCACAATCCAGACTCACAGCTTGAGACTTTCACCATAAAATAGTGCAAGAAGGGTCAGGTTCTCCTCCCGAGAGAAAGAGCCTCTCTCTCACAGGAAACATGAAGCAGTTCTGGCCTTCAGAAGAACTAGCCCGCATTCTCTGGTCACCCAGCCCCCTCATATATCTCCTCTGCATGTGTTAATTCTTCTGAAGGTGATGGGGGTTCTTTGCATGGAAGATATATGCAGCTCTATGGCGGGAAGTGAGATCCTAATTATCTGCAGCTGACAACCTTTCAGGGCCCATTATAGAAGAGACGTCCGCACCAGGCGCTCAGAGGCCTGTGTCCCAGCTCCAGGGAGTGTGAGGGAGCAACGAGGAGTGATTCCGAGAGACTGATTTATCAGAGAGGATTAGAGGAGTTACATCTATGGTCTGGTGAAACAATGACGGAAGGGGAACAGGCTAATGGTTGACAAAGGGCAAAAGAAAGAAAAAAGATTTATATAGCCTGGTACCAGGGTGAGCAACTGGAGGAATGAAATGAAATGAAGACAGGAAAGAAAGTCCTGAGTAAATATCAGGGAAACTTTCCTCACCGATTTACGAGACAGCTGAGCGACTCTTCCAAATGAAGCTTCATCATCACACCGAGAATGAGTGAGCCTACAAAACGGTGTCATAGTCTTTTGTCTCTGTCACTGTGGGACCCATAGTGATATCTAGCATGGCTTTCCCTTGACGAGTACCCTCGAAAGTCAAAATCAACCCTTCTCTGTGTGGGGCTCTGGGAGGCTCTCAAACGGGATGTGGCATCTATCCACATTTCTGGTCACAGACACTTGGCTGATCACCAAACCTTTTAGAGGAGAGAAGTGGGCATGTCCATGATACCCAGCCCAGAGTCTCCCTGGGGATGGTGGGAAACTTATGCTTGGGAGAAAAGCCAGAAGACTCTTCAAAATTCCACAGAAGGCCTTCTCAGCGGGGGCATTTGAAAGTGCTCTGGTGAATCTGACTACCTGTGGAGTGTCTCCAGCTGATTCTAACTTGGATAGAGACCCTGTGTGCCACTTTAGGCCTTCACAGATGCTCCCTGTTTCGAATGCTAAGTGGTGACCATTCCTGCTTGAACTCTGACAGCACATGACTCCAGCTGACCTGCGCCCATCCTGTGCCAGGGATTCTTGTTGCCAGAGGGTCAGGATGCCAAAGGAACCCAACAAATACCACCCAAGTGAAACTGGAAGTGATAAGTGATACACAGTGAGGAAAACATTTGATTCATGAGAGGAGGGAGCTAGCAGATAAATTCCCCTTTCTCCTTCCACATGGACCATTTGGTTGGGCAACTGAAATGGTTTCCTAGAGCACAGTCCTGTAAGATCAAGCATCAGTCAGATTTAGTGGCAATCAGTAGGATAAGACATCTCTGGAATGTCTCTGCCTGCCTCACTGTCCTTTGTCTTCACTCCCGCTCACTGGGGTTACACCCCCCAACATAATAATGGCACAAAAGTCTTTGCCTTAAGTTCTGCTCCTGGGGCAACTCAGGCTAAGATGTGATCAAATTATCAGCTCACAAGAGTTACAAAATTGAATAGTGGAGTCAACTTCCTTAATCATATGGCCTGGGCTCCTGGTCCGGGAATGTACCCTAGGCATGACCTAGAATTGTCCCCTTCCATTGCTCCCCAACCGTACCTCTATTAATGTCCAGATATGACAAGGGTCATGTTATGGCCCCATCTGATATTTCAGTGTCTCTTCTGGCTTATTCTGCTAGAGATGCTGAGCTAGAGGACCTGCACACAGACAAGCTGGTGTTCCCTACACCAGTTCCCATATGAGCTGAGATGAAATACAAAGTAAGGCAGCAGGCACCTGAGAGCTGATGATCAGTCCTGGAGATAAACTGAGAGGTCACTGACTAACTGTGGCCTTCCCAAGCAGCTGTGTGATCTCTCCACCACAACTACTTGTGATTTTATTTTTTTGTGTCAAGGCATTACAATCCCAGGCAAGCACCAGTAAATTCAGAATTCTAAAATGACCACTCCATTTTGCCCAAAACTCAGCTGTTGTGCTCCAGAGAGACTCTGCAACTCTGTTATCTGTACATGAAAGCTGTTGCTGTTGTTTTAATTTTTTTAATGTGTTTTAAGTTCAACTGCTTTTATGTCTTCACCAAAAAAAAAAAAAAAATTCCTTAGTAACCTATTATGGGTTAGTGAATTCCCAAACCGTTCAAAAATACTTTAAAGTTCTTTTGGGACATAGCCAGATACTTAATATTGTATTACATTTTATAGTTGTCACTTAATCAAGCTATTTAATATTATAGTACATTTTAAAACTGTCACTTAATCACATTTTCTTGACCCTTTTATGGGAATTAAAGATCACTGTAGATAAAAAATGGCATGCTTTAGTTTAAATAGATTCAGTATGTCCAGTTTGACAGTTACTTCTGAGACATTAAAAGAATTTTCTGTGATTAATGTGACCCACACACGTTAAATGGTGTAATGTTCCATTTCTTCAGCCATTAGAGGAAACAGCATCAGACAGAAGGAGCCAAAATGTAGCCAACTGTATGTGAAGCTGGGCTGTGGGGGTGGCGTGTGTGGGGGGAGGGGGTGGGTAAAGATAATACCCAGCCAGGCAGGCTGAGATAAGAGAGGTTTCTACTGATTTAGTATTTGCTTTCCCTGGGCATCTTGAGAGTGAAGTCAGAGAGACACAGAGGTCAGGCCCTGATAATGGAGTGGATGCCGGTCCAGCAAGGCAAGCCCTCTGAGGGGGGTGCTGAGCATAAGGGGGTGCATCTCGGGCAGACGGCTGAGTGGACTTACTCGGAGCTTATTATAAATGATGGATGAACATTGCTTCTAAATTTGGAAAAGCTCTCTAAATGGACATTTACTCACAAGGAAAAAATTCCTCTGAAAGGTCCATCCCTGGAATGGTTTTGTTTATGGCACTGCGATAGTTCCGGGCAATTAATCCAGAATTGCGTCACTGAAAGATTTTATATTCTTAAGTGTTCACTCATGTAGTTAAAGTAAATTATGTCCTTTTCTAAACATGTTTAAAAGAATTGTACTGGGTTTTAAAAATCCTGGTCCCTAAATCCTACTTGTTTGTTTAATTAATCTGAAAATAACTGCTCCTGCTTTGTTTCTTAATCACAGATCACATACACTGTATTTGTTAGCAGCTGCGAATGAAAGCATGTCCCAGTGTGTTTTTCTTGATTGTTTAATAAGAGTGGAATGATACCCTATTTAATCCATCAAGTAGGACATTACAATAACATTGATCTTTTGTTTGACAGCAAATTTGTTTGATAACAGAATAGAATAGAATGTAACCAAATCAGTGTCAGAAACGCATTTCAGAGAATCCAATTAAAAACACACATGCACATGCCAGACACCAAGCAGTAGGGCAAGGAACCAGGCAGGCGCACAGCAAGACACAGTGGGCAGGACACAAGGGCAGGAGGGTAAACAAAGGGAAGTGATGGCTTTGCAAAGTGCCCAGACTTTACCCAGATGGTGCAAGCCAAGTATTCTAGGAGCTGTGGCCAATTCGGTTGATGAGGGTCAACCTATTTTAAGGTCAAAATGGGCAACCAGTGCCCCCACAGTGGAGGTCTATTGTGTTTCTCTTCTGTTCATTCAATTGCGCTAGTTCTTGAGGTCAAAGATACCAGATCCTGCCATCGCCTAGCACTCCTCCTCTCCCGCCTGCTACCACTTCGGAGACAGCTATTATTTGCACACCAGCATCCTCGTCCTGTTTCCAGACCTGTTCGTAAGAAACCTTTGCTTTTCAGCATCCTTCATCTCCAGGGATGAATGGGAATTGGTTCAAAGGATTGTGCAAGACATGATCGTTATGAACTTATATTTAGGATGATGACAAGTGTGACCCTGGTGTTTATTCACACGTGTTTACTAGATTTTTTTTACAACTGGATCCTTCCTTTCCCTTCAAAACAAAATCTCATTCAGATACCAAAATCAGATAACAATGAAAAGAGGAGGAATAAAGGATGCCTGAAACAAAAAAAAATTCTCAGCATGCTCAGTTTTAAGAGTCATGTATCTCGTCCTAAAAGTTGAGTCACTTGTGCTTCATACAAAGCTATTTGTAATACTGAGATTACACACACACACTCACATGCCTTGAATAAACAATTATAGAGGTCAACCAGTTGTGTACAAAACAGCCAGTTGCTTGAATAAATTAAACCTTTTCTTTCTCCAAGAAGATTTATGTGCAGATACTGCCCAGATTCAATGTGTCCCTCTCCTAGAGAACGTGCAAGTGCAGAGACCCAATAAACAGCGGAGGAGATGCAGAGAATTTATGTTATGTCTTTGGGGGAAGGGAGGAAGACGGTTGTATTTGAAAAGTCCCTAAGAAAACCAGTAATCATTGGAAACACCTGCACACTCTTTAGGAGCTTTTTATCAAATTTTCAGATAATATAAAACTCACCTTCTAAAGAAGGCAGAATGAGATTTCACAAAGGTGGGTTCAAAGCTTTACTGATGAATAAAAGCAGAGAAAGCAAAGGAATAAGTATTATCAAATTTCCCAAATCAATCCTAAATCCTGCGAATGGCTCTCTGCTAAACCAGACTGCAGGAGAAATTTAATTGTTGTTACATTTTAAAAACATTTACATCTGAAATCTGAATTTCCCTGTCACTCACACTTTGTCTTCATCTCCTCACAGAGGGGAAATATCCAGGATGATCTCGTGGATCTAGAAAGTTGAGGAGTCTTTGTTTTAATTCCTCCCTAGTTTTTACTCACCAGTCTCCCTTGTCTCACATTATTATAATTCCTTCCCTCTCTCTATTTGCTGCCTCCTTCCTTATTCTTTTGTTCTCTAACTAATCTTCCCTTTTGTATTAATGAAGTCCTTTGTAGTTTCTCTTCAAATCTTCAAGTGGAGTCCTTTGTGACTTGTTTTTTTACCTGATAGGGCCTTTTTAAAAAAAGACCATGAAAATTATGAATACTTCCATCCTTTCTGGGACCGTAACACTGGCCTTAAAACATTCTATTACATTTCTGATCTGAAATGGCTTTCTCTTGACCCAGAAGTATTGGCAAATTACAGACCCCAAGCCAATTTTTTATGGAGAAGGTCTGAGAGCAAGTGGTAGCCTTTCAAGTGCTTAACCATGGAGTCATAATCTTTATGACAAATAGCCTCTTGCTTTGCAGTTACAACTAGTTGACTATGCATATATGGCCCGGAGAGGGCCCCTTAAAGTGGTTGGGGACTTTCTCGGAAGCCTCTTCCCAGGTGTCACATCACTCCTTTTTACTGGTCTTCTTAGAGGGACAGCATTAGCCCCACAGATCACCCAAGCTCCCTGACCAGCTGCCAGGCTGTAAAGCACGTAGAACCGGGGTGGTCGATCCAAAGACATCAACTTGTCACTCTTGATGATCATTCATCTGCAACAGAAATAGCCCATGGTGCCTCAAAGATCGATGTGGAGACCACCGCTCTTCAACATTATTGCCACTAATTATTAAGATGAATGCGGTGATTAATGGGAGTGATGCTTTTTCACTTTATGCAAATGGCGAGCTCATACATATACATGGCAGAGGGGCTCACCAACCTGGTGCCCGGAATGTTGCTGCTCAGCCCCCTTATTCAGCTGTCACTGTGACCCAGGTGCAACGTCTTAGAGCGATTTAAAAAGAAATGCTAAAAATGAATTGTTGATCAGCAGCCTCAGGCAGCTTTTTGGAAATTCCCTTCTACGGGGGCTGTGCTTTGATTAGGGAAAGCTCAATCAAGGCAATAACTAGGGTTATTAAGGAAGCTGCATTAGCCTGTGGTCCTCTGAGTTAGTGCTGACTGAGGGAGGAGCTGGCGAGGAAGTAGAAGGTGCAGCTCCCAGTGTGATGATGTGGTAAACCGAGGCAAGCCCTCTCTGGTTCTCAGTTTCCTCTCTTGTACCAGTGCAGGAGTCCACTTAAAAAATACAGCCCCTTCTAACCTTAAAATGATAGGCTCCTGCAACAAGGCCCAAGACAAGTGGGATGTAGGCATGTGGCCTTCTAGCTTCTACCCCAAATGAACACTTTCTGCTTCCACACTCCTGTCATCTGTCTCTCTAGTCATCTGTCATGTCTGGTTATATTCCACAAACACGTATTTCATTCATTCAACAAACATTTCATTGAATATCTCTACTTGCACAGCACAAAACTCCTTGTCCCCCCTTAAGGACCTCGTATATGTGATGCCATTCACAGGGCATTCCACTTACTCGCTATGTATCTTGGATGTAAGCTTTGTAATGACGGGAGCAGTCTTATATTGCTTTATAATCCTAGAGCCTGACACAGAGTTGGTACCCAATAGATATCTGTTAAATGAATGAATGCTAGGCACTGGGGGGAAATGATTATAAAATATTTTAAGAAATGGCCCATGCCCTTTGATATCTTATAATCTACATGAAACCAAAAATACACTCAGGCAAGTAGTCAACACAATGTCACAACAAATGATGTATTACAGTCTCTGAGGGCTCTCAACAATGAGTGTCGTATGGAAAAGGTGTTTAGGAAGAGTAAAACTTTACTAAGAGCATAAAGGGAGACTTTTTTTTACAAGACATTCTAGAATTGGAAGAAAATGTGAGTGTCTGACCCCTGCCTTCAGTCCCGTACCAAACAGACGGTATCCCACCACTTCTTAAAAACCTTAAGGCAGAGATTCCACATTCTCTGTTGGCTAACAGGACCAGCTCTCTACCCACAAATTCCCTCCTTCCTCCTGGACTCAGTCCAGATGGAAGATGACCGTGGGCTTCACTGATGTCTGGTGCTGTTACATCACTGC
This sequence comes from Scalopus aquaticus, assembly GCA_004024925.1. Taxonomy (NCBI): domain Eukaryota; kingdom Metazoa; phylum Chordata; class Mammalia; order Eulipotyphla; family Talpidae; genus Scalopus; species Scalopus aquaticus. The sequence continues at coordinate 6,287 of PVIJ01002139.1, read as the reverse complement.
AGGCCCAGCAGGGAAAGCTGACTCAGTCAGTTACTTCAAGAGTGAGTGCCACTCAGGGTGGCTGCTGTCCTGGCCAGAGTCCTCTGGAGAACTGCATTACAACAACAAGTGACCGATGAGACATTTTATGTTCTCCTCAGGTACCCTAAAGGTAGAATTTCAGGTGGCTTCTCAATTATAACCCTGGCTCTGATGGTCTAATCCCCTTATTCTCCATTCTTTTTTTTTTTTTTTCCTCTCTTTCTGTAAAGCAATGCCAGAATTCAAGGTGGGGTAGTAATGTAGGATGGCTGGAGTAAGTATTCTGTAGTCAGGCTAGGATCTGAATCTCAGCTGTACCCTTACTGGCTGTTTGAGGAATCTTTGGTATTCTCACCTGCCAGATGGAGAGAAGAACTATACATGCCTTACAGAGTTGTTCCGGGTAAAGTGCCTGGCACATGGTGAGTCTTAAATATCAATTTTCTGCTCTCTGCACTGGCTGGCCTAAGCAATAAAGTCTAATGCTTCTATCATCATGCTTAAAGGGAACACGGATATCTGGGGTTCGGCTCCTGCTTTCCATACTCTCCAAGTATCATAAGAATGGCACAAGTCATTCCTACTCAGGTGCTAATCTTTTTCATTTATCAACATTTGGTCCTGACTTGAGATCTCTGAATGGACAAGCTAATTTAGGACATCAATGCAAACTCTAGTAGAACAGGCTACACAAAGCTTTGCATCTCAGATACCCCAGCCACTGCTACACTCCACACCTGAACCTGCTCCCACAGCTTGGACTCAGGACTCACCAGCGGGTCACCTGGATGGCAAGGAGGACTGATTAGAATGCTGAAACCATTCCAAGTGGAATGTATCAAGTGTGTGGAACTGGAAAACCCTGAAGGGAGGATGGGAAATCATGCACTGTCAGAATGGCTATGATGGACAAAGTGAGAAGCAGGCCTGGATTTCACAGTCAGCTTTGGTCCCTGCAGACATCTGGCCTCTCAATGGATAGTGAGGCTGAGCTATTACACCACACAAAGTACAATAGGAGGCCGAGTCGGACTTCCATGATCTACGCACATTAACACGCATTTTCCATTATTTAAAGGTAGCTTTTAAGGAAGTATTTGTGGGTGTGACGGATGCCTCTCCAAGGACCTCCCTCGGTATTCTTCCTGAAGGCAAACCCCCTGCTGGTCACATCTGCATTTGTCATGAGAAATCCCGCTTTCGCCAGCCTCTCCAGCTCATTTCGATTCCTGATACAGTCAATGCTTCTCAAAAGACTGAGTCTCCCAGGCCTGTGCTGGAAAATTTAGTTAAGCCCTCAATCCCCGTGCTTGGCTTCACTCCTGGTAGCCTGACTTAACTGTGTTGCTAAACCCGGCTGCTCCAAGTGATGTTTGACAAGTGCTTTCTCTCTAAGCATTTCTAGAGCAAGGCAGGGAAAAATAATCAGGTGCTTTTTCCCTTGTCCACAAAAATCTGGAGTGCGAAGCCCTAACCTTAAACACATCACTTCTTCAAAGGATCCACCAGACTTGTGGTAAGCTGCCACCTCTGGAGGAGACCTTAAAGACCTCCAGCCCATCACCTTGACATGGTTTAGAGACAGACATTTTCCAGGCCCTGCAGCAGTTGGGGGTGGATCCCAAGGACCACAGAGTCTGATGAACATTCCATGTTGCCATCACTCCACAGTCAGGCCTCTCGGAGTGCAGAGAGGTCAGTGTAAGTCCTCCCCCTTTCTCTCCTTTCTTTTCTTCTTTCCTAAGTTCCTTTCCTTTTTTGGGGGGGTGGGGGCAGGTGGGATAAGGGCTTGGAATATTTAGAGGAATAATAAAACAAGTTCACAAAAAATTCATTTATTTTTTAGGTATTTGCATATAACAAATTAAATTGTGTTCTTTGCAAGATGATTAGAGGCTTAAAAAAAAAAATGAAGGCAAAGCGCACTCCAAGCAGGGCAGTCTTGCCTCCTTCTCACCCGATGTGTCTCTCTGCAGCTGGATACAGCACCTTGTATGGAGATGACTACTGAGTGTGAGCCCAGAGGATGCGAGACCGGTGAAATAACCTTCCTTAACTTGGGGCCCTGTCTCCCTCTAGGCCCTCCTGGAATAGGATTTAACTACACCACAGACCTTTCTGTTTTGAACAGAGGGAGCAGCTGGAACAGGAAAGAAGGTGAAGACAAAGAGTAGAAATCAAGAGAGTAAAGTGGAAAGAAGAAAAGGAAAAACAAAGACCACTTGCTTTGCTGTTATTCTTACTCAACTTTAATTTAAAAAAAATTTTTTTTTTTACTCATTGTTAAATTTGTGTTAGATCAAACACTAAGGGAAGATCACAGGGAACAGGGCAATAGGATTAGAGAGCAGCTCTGTGGAAAGCATATCCCGCAAGCGTTCGTGAACTAGAACTTGTCACACAAATGAGCAAAGCACATGTCCCCCCAACTCAAGTGCAGCCCAGAGCTGGTAAATAGTGAACTGAGGCCACAGACACAGAGTCTGAGCTCCTGGGCTCTTGATTTACACCCTCAAACAGCCCTTAGCTGCACGTACTTCTTTATGAATAGGCAGTGCAGGCTCATTATACTGTTACAGATAGTAGTTGGATCAAAAGTGAAATGAACTGGTATATGCATTAAGTGGTTCAGTATATTTTCCTTTTTAACAAAAGTTATTTTCTGAAGAAGTAGGGCCTTGAGCTACACCTAAGAATCACAGACAAATCTCAGAATGAGCAAAGCCCTCTTTTGGAATAGAGTGCCAGCCCTGGGATGCATCCTCCCACGTGGAGAGAGGGGCTAACTGGTCAGGCGGTCATGAAGATGGGGGTTGGGAGGGAGGAACACAGAAAAGAGTCCTTGTCCTTAGAGAAGCTACAGGTGCACGCCAGCAGCTCCATGCCAGCAGGCTCATGCCACAGCAAGTCCTGAAAAAGGAGAAGGACTGTTAGGATCTGCAGGAGAGATGCAGAGCAAGGGCGCAGCAGCTAAGGACAGACAGATGTGCACAATGAGTAGGACATGGGAATGTGATGGAGACACACGGAGAAGTGGGGGAAACACAGTGAGAAATGTGGAAATGATTGAAGTATTGAGAACCTTTGAAAAGAGTAACCATAACAAAATAACTTGTGGGAAAAATCTAAAAGGGACATTCCCTTTTTTTTTAAGATTTATTTATTTATGCATACAAGAGCTGGGGTGTAGGCCAGAGGTGTGGGGTGGTGAGAGGGCCCACCAGAGACCGAGTGGGGAGCAGAACAGGCAGATTGACTGAAATACACTGCTGAGGGGAGCAGGGGGCGAGGCAGGAGAGGTCTTCTGTGCCCTGTGGGAAGCTCCCTGGCTGGGGATCAAACTTGTGCTGTAGTGGCTCTGGATAGCTTCATAGGCTGAGACTTAACCCATTGTGCCACCAGGGAGGCCCCGAGACATTCCCTCTTTGAGGAGATACTTTTTTTCTGTAGACCACACTCAGGGTAAGCTGGCAGCATACTTTGAGCCTAGCATTCAACACAATTCTACAGTTTTGAACAGTTTCTCTTTCAATATATTTTGTGACCATCTTTCTGACATTACCTAAAAAATAAAAGCATTTTATGCTGAAGCTAAAAAAGACAGATCTTTTTTCTCCCAAAGAACAGGAGTTGATAGCTACTGTCCCTTCTGACTCTAAATTTGATAATCTTTAAAATTCTAGTGCTTGTCCCCATCCACCATTCTAAGCAGAGGAGTTTAACAACATAAATATTAAAATAGCACTGGTCTTCTGCATACCAATAGCATAAACAGTACTACCTAAGAACTAGGCAAAGCACATTTTGCAAATCTACACAGATGTGCAGGAGTATGTAAACTACTTTATTTCTGGAAGCTAAAGAAATCTCATTTGTAAAACAGTTTTACTTGCCGCCCTTTTCCGAGTACACTCTCTCCCAAACTTCAACTGCTATTCCTTTTACTGCCAATGCAGTATTTCTGTTAATACTTTCCTGCTGGAAAATAACAAATTTATTCCCATATCCTTTTTTCAATGACATAGTCTGCACTTGAAGAAATGAACAAGTTTCTTCCTTCAATGGAAGATCCAGTTAAATGATAAGAAAAATAGCTCTATTTTTGTGTTGGCAAACTTTTTGGAAAACCCAACAACTGGAATCCCAGAAGTGTTTTTGGGAAGATCAGGACATCACATCTGGCTACGATACACATGGTACTACAACAGGCCTGCTATGTCCTTGGGCTTCATCAGAAGACTGAGTGCATTTGTGGACATTGAGTACTGAATCTGAATATGCAGATTGTGAATTATTAAGAGCATTTACCTCCTTTCATTTCCTCTTGGCTGACCTTTCCTTGCCCACTTATATTTCAGGCTCAGTAAACATTTTTGAGCAGACACTATCTACTACTGATACTTGCTAGGAACTGTGTCTTTTGTCTTCTCTGAAAGTCTTCTGGTTTTACAAGTCATGCCCTTTTCCATTGTCTTATGGCAACCCCCATTCAGGTGGTCAGGAGAAGGAAATGACCCTCACATGAACTTATCTTCACTCTGGTAAAAGACTTGAAGAAGCAGAAATCTAAACTAAACCTTATGGCTAAATCACAGCTTCTGAATTAACTGTGCTTCTGTTCAACTGTAATGACAAAATAGAAGGGAGACTACAGTTGTTCACTCAATAGATGGGAGATTCCTTGCAGAGATAATTCTCGAGGGTCAGTCATTTAAAAAAGATTTCTGAAAGCAGAAAGACTTCTGAGAAAGAGATACAAATAGCTGAGGTGATATCTAAAATTCATGAGATTGATGAAACCAAGTCGTAATGCATGGGAATGGGTCTAATAACATTGTTTGAAAATAAAGTAAGAACAGTTTACAAATAAACTATAGTTCATTAGTTTCTGTGGTTTTAGAATAAATATGAAAACAGGAAGACTATGTGATTCCTAAGGTATTCAGAAGCTCAGACAAGCCATAAGCCCATAAAATCAAGACTGACACTTGGCTGATACATACTTGTTAAAATATTGAAACACTTCCACAGGAGTTGTTGGGCAGCTGCTGCTTTGAACCTGGCCATGTCTCCCATCAACCTAACCTCAATTAGCAGGAGCCTGCCTGTACCCATGCAGGGTGAGGGACCATGCCATGACAGTTACTTCTAGTAACTTCTCTGTATACATATGAGCCACATGCTCACCTTGACTCAAGATTCTTGGGTCTTCAATGGAACTGAATAGAATACCCAGAATTAAAGCCACATATCTATGAACAACTAACCTTTGACAAAGGAGCAAAAAAAATGCAGTGGAACAAGGACAGTCTATCCAATAAATGGTGCTGGGAAAACTGGACAGCCACATGCAAAAAAATGAAGCTAGGCTACTGTCTCATACCCTGCACAAAAGTCAACTCAAAATGGATAAAAGACCTGGATGTAAGACCAGAAACCATAAAATGTATAGAAGAAAATATAGGCAAAACTCTACACGACATACATCTCAGCAAAATCTTGAAAGACACATCCCTCAAAGCGAAGGAAGTGAAAGACAAGATAAACAGATGGGATTACATCAAAATAAAAAGCTTTTGTACAGCAAAAGAGACATTAACCAAAACTAGCAGACACCCTACCAACTGGGAAAAGATCTTTGCACACAATACATCTGATAAAGGACTGATAACAAAAATTTACAAGGAACTCACACAACTCAACAACAACAAAAAAGCCAATAACCCAATCAAATAATGAGCAGAAGAGCTCAAAAGGCACTTCTCCAAAGAAGAAAAGCAAATGGCCAACAGATACATGAAAAAATGCTCAACATCACTTATAATCAAGGAAATGCAAATCAAAACCACTATGAGATACCACCTCACACCTGTGAGGATGGCACGCATTAAAAATACAGGCAAAAACAAATGCTGGAAAGGATGTGGAGAAAAAGGAACTCTTCTACACTGCTGGTGGGAATGTGAACTGGTCCAACCACTATGGAAAGCTGTGGCGATTCCTCAGACTGCTAAACATGGAGCTTCCACACGACCCAGCAATCCCACTTTTGGGAATTTACCCAAAAGATACAAAAACACTAATCTGAAAGGATACATGCACCCGTATGTTCATTGCGGCACTGTTCACAATAGCAAAGGTATGGAAGCAACCCAGATGTCCAAAAATAGATGATTGGATCAAGAAGATGTGGTACATATACACAATGGAATACTATTCAGCATGGAAAGAAGATAAACACATGCAATTTGCAGCGACATGGATGG